>MQRK01214585.1:8411-23093 GCA_001938485.1 Girardia tigrina
ATCAAACTCTTCGACGTCCTCAGGGTCAACATGTTCGTATTCGGTTTCTTCCATCATTAACATGCTGTCTTGAGGTCCGTCGTAGCGTTCCACATTTATTCTGCTGACTCTTTGTAACCAGCTTGGGACTATTCCATCTCGGTGATAAGACCATTGTGCGGCTGAATATTTGATGTTGGATATTGAGCATCCAATCACGATTTTTCTTATCACCTTCTGCGGGATCTTCAGCGTAGTTAAGATATCTGTGCTTCTCTTTGGCCACGTCCCGAGGCAACCTACCTGTAAAGTGAGCACAGTTACCGTTGTTTCAGGCATTNNNGCCCTACATGCAATGGCAAGAATCTCGTAATGGTCGAGATTCTTTTCATTGCTGTGTTTGATGTTTTTCAATGTGTCATATGGACACTTAACATCAATTAGGTATAGGATCTTTGATCCTGGGACGTATACCTGTAAGTCAACTTAATCTGGAAAATTCCAGAAATTTGTGATTACGTTTGTTTAAATAATATCGATATAAAATTTAATGTTTTTGAAAAATATGAAAGATTTTCCAGGATATCGAGTTTTGAATTTTAATACCACCATGAGTATTATTAAAAATGAAAAATCTTATAAAAATCCGTTAATTTGTGCAAAGCTTTTTCTCTGAATTAAAGCTCTCAAATAATTTTGTGGTCTTACTCTTATGCGCCTTTCACATTAAGCCACTTCCTAATTAATTTCAAATATTCCAATTTGACATTCGATTCTGATACTTCATCCCTATAAGGAATAGTAGCTATATTTTAATATAGATATTTTAATTTCAATATATTTTCAAGTTGTTCATTACAAAAAACAATAAATACGCATTAAAACACGCTTTTATAATGCTATAGATATTTGTTATATCCATATTTATAATACGGTTAAATTTAGGAAATTGTAAAATTAAAACTCCTTAAAAAAGAACTTTGTTTTAATATTCTGAAAATTTCAGAAAAAGCGTAAATTAAATAGCGTCAAATTTATTGAAATAAACTTTGTTTGTTAACTTAGAATTTTGACGAAGTTTGCACTCCAAATAATTTTTCTAACAATCCCTATTTTTGACGTTTATCTGATTAAAGAATCCATTAATTTATTAGGTATAAAATGTTGCAGGAAAGAAAGAAAATTTTTATTTTAAGTACATTAGACTTTTCTATAATTAATCTTGAAACACATCGTACGGTAATTGAGTATAAATTTGATCGAGAATTACGACAGAAACAGCCTCATTCATTTGATATATCCAACCGATTTCTGATTGGGATTGATTCCAACGGTTCTCCGACAAAATAGCGCCATATTTCCCGACAAAATAGCACCGACCATTGATTTTTTAAGTCTCTGATTTTTAAAATTAAGTCTCGAAAAATAAAAATTTTAAAAAATTAAAAACTCGGGTAAATTTCAGAAAAAATGAAAAATCCAAGTAAATATTTAAAAATAATTCTGTATATAATAAAATATAAACATAAATATAAAGAAAATATAAATATTATAATTTTTTGGCTATGAAGAATTAATTAATTTTCATTTCACTGAAAGAGATTTAAACAATTAAATATTATTTAAAATAAAAATCAAATTAAAAAATTATGTTAAATATTTTAAACAATAATTTAAAATTAAAGTTTTCATTTTTTCTAAATTTTACTTGAATTTCTCATTTTTTTCTGAAATTTACCCGAGATTTTCATTTAAGTTTTCCGAGACTTAATTTTCGAAATCAGAGACTTAAAATATCGATTTTTGGTGCTATTATGTCAGCGCTATTTTGTCGGTGCTATTTTTTCATCGCTATTTTGTCGACGCTATTTTTTTGTTCGCTATTTTGTCGGGTCACCGATTCAAACAGGAAATTCCATTGGGAAAGGAAGTTGGTGTTTCGTGACATTGTTTTCGACATAAGCATAGATCATGTCTTTCTGTTACTACGCGGAAGTATGAACAATTCAAATGAGTGTGGTTTGCACCACGATATGCGTTTATAGATTCAAAGTAAAAATATCCGTCGACTCTATCTCAATTTCATCTGTCAGTTTGACGAGAGTGGCAAATAATTCCAAATCGTTATTGAGTGTTAAAATTGACAAAGAATATTTTCTGCCCATTCTTTTACTGGCGGAAGTACCCGCTTCCCTTTGGGTCAGGAGGTGTCCGTGGCGAAATAGAACTAAAACAAGATAAGAAACTGATTTTATTGTAAAACAAGGTGTGGTGATCGAAAATTAAACAAAAAAAACATGACAGTTTTGTTTTAATAATATTTGATGGCACAATTTTTTAAATGAAATAAATCATATTCGACAATTTTGTGTTTTGAATAAAAATTATGAGGGTTCCTTTTTATATATTTTCGATCAATATTGAATATTAGTCGTCTTTCGGATGTTTTTACCCGATGCTGATATTGACGGAAACCGCACTATGCAGTACCGGCTCCAATCAATTGGATCCCGCGCGCCATCGCCTCGCACAATTAGTCGACGCATGACGGATCCCCACAGTCTCGCTGGCCATATTTCGACGAACGGAGTGGTATCGGCGTTCACGGAAGCGGAACCGCCGCGAGCCGATCGCGGGACCGCCATCCCATGGCATATCGACCGATGATCACCGGACCCGATCGGCAACCAGACGTCGTCGAACCAACCAGGTGATCTCTCAGGGAACCAAGTCCCGGCACGTCTAAAAGGTGCCGACCGTCATCACTCGGTCCGGCTGCCGGCACCACGCAAGGAATTTGAGAATTTTGAATATTTAGTATATTTTAAGTTAAACACATTAAATAAATTATGAACAAGTTTTTAAAATAAATATCAATAAAATAATATACAGTCATTAAATAAGAACGTCCTAATCTACGAAGCTCTGCATACAATCCATATTCGACAATTTCACTTGTGTAAGTATGAAATGATTGATCGATTTTTTTATTTTTTATAAATATTCAATTCAGGATTTCATATATCCCAAGAAAAACGTGTCATAGAAAACAAAGCTTTCATATGACACGTAAATGGTTACATAATTCAAAGTTAAGTCATTTTGTTAAAATTTAGTGTTAACTATAGAATGCTTTCAAACAAATATATTGAAATGATCGTCTTAACGAGTAGATTTCCTTTCTTTAAAAACCATCCGTTGCGTAAGAGTTCATTGATTATATAGTTGCTTTTTTAAAATGAATATGTTCGCAGAGTATTCAGGTGAGACGCGATTGCGACACTCCGCCGTCCCAGATGTTTCCCGCTGTCTCAGGGAAATGATTAAACAATAAATTGCCTCACTCCTGTCCCCTTTATTTACAGTTAATTTAGTAAATCGGTCTCGGATAATCACCGAGAGATCACTCTGATAAACGATTTTATACAGGTTTTTTAAAATGAGATTATCATTTTGGCTCAGGATTCATTTTTGGTGTGAGCATCACTAAAGTTGTGAAAGAACACCACCTCTCTTCATTTGACCATTTTACAAAAATTATCTTAAGAATAAGAAGAATTAATTCTTCAGATTAAATCAGATTTTCATTGAACGATAAATTCAATATCTTTTCCAATGTGAAATTCGACAAAAACTCTCTTTGTTCTGACGATATACAACTACATTTTTATTTTACGGAGTCGGTGAGAATAATCAGTTCGTACAATATTTGCGTCTCATCATTCAAATTAAACATCATTCCCTCTCCATCAAAGCATTAGTTTTTTTTAGATGAATCGAAATTTCCTTCAAAACTTCACAGTTTTCACTACCGTCGATATTTGGAAAATTCAGCAGAGCAATTTTCTGTACTCGAAATATTTGCATATTCTTTGTTGCTTTTCAAAATTGAGCGAAAATCAAACGACAAAGACAAAATGAGGAAGTTCGCAAAATTATTTATTTTCAACGGACTTAATTAAACTTGACGCAAAAAAACAAATTTAATTAGAGAGTTTTTCCGAATTATTTTTCAAAATTTAATGTTTTTATCTATTAAAAACTTCTCTGTCACTCGACCTCGGAATCAGACCCAGGAAGGTTGCGACAAACCACCAATAAACCGATTCTCAAACAGAAAATGAAGTCTAGATTTCAATAAAAATAAATTTTATCTCTATTAATTAAATAGTTTTTTCATTTTTTCCTCGTATATGAATTCCTTTCCTTTTTTCAGTTCATTTAGACAAATTATTAGGATTTATTGGAGATAAATGTCTTTTTTATTATCGAAAAATAGATAAATAAGAAACAAATAATTGAACAAATGACACAATTATAGTTCGGGTAAAAGCCGAGCAAAAAATAAAATTGATAAATAATAAATTTTATTTTGTTTATCGAAGAACATCGGAATAAAATATACAATTCTAAGAGAAAACAAATGAAAGTGTTAGAAAAAGTTAATGAAGGATTTCGGGACAAACGGTTTTTTTATTCTAAGAACGATTTTGTGCATCTTTTTTAGAATCTTTCCAAACTAAGAACAAAAATCCCACAAAACGGGACAGTAAAACATTTATCATTTGGATTTTGCTGAAACGTTTCTATCTAAATGTCAACAACCATTTGTGAATGACAACTTAAGAACCTTAGAAAAGAATTATTTTGAAGTATATAGGGAACTTCTTCTAATAGACCCTCTTTAGTTAAAATTCTTAAATTGAGAGAAGTCGTTGTGTCCAACTGTATCTGTTAGTTGCGTTTATAATGTTTCCAATATTCGAACTAGAATTCATGATGATAAAATTTAAACAAATTTCAATTCCTTTTCTTTAAATACTTTTGTCATTTGTATTTTCGTTTTTCCCTTTATTTAAAAAAATCGATAATTATTTCACCAATTTCATTTATTTAGTTAATATTAGGTTGGTCGAAAAATAATAGCGGTTTTTGAACTTTATACTTTGTTTATCTACTTTGATATGTATATAAGTTTAAATGCATTAATCTTAGATATTATTTGAACTCTTATGCCTAGCTGTATATTCCTATAGCCATTATTAACACATTGCTGTTATTTTTTAGAATATTTACGGTGCTAAATTAATAATGGAAAAAATTAAAGTTCGAGCAATTTTCTTGTACGAATTTAAACTGAGTCGTAAAGCAGCAGAAACGGCTCGCAATATCAATAAAGCGTTTGGCAAGGGAATAGCTTCTGAGCGCACAGTGCAACGATGATTCCGAAAATTTTCTGATGGAGATGAAAACCTTGAAGATGAAGAAGGTCGTGGTCGTCCACTTGTTGTGAACAACGACAATTTGAAGACAATGGTGGAAACAGATCCCCGTACAACAATCAGAGAACTTGCAGATGGGTTGGCATTAGTCATTCAACAGTCTTGGATCATTTAAAACAACTTGGTAAAATCAAGAAACTTGATAAATTGGTTCCACATGATTTGAATGAAAATCAAAAGAACCGACGCTATGAAATTTGTTCTGCCAATCATCTTCGCAATAAAAACGGCCCATTTCTTGATCGTATTGTTACCTGTGATGAGAAATGGATCCTGTATATGGTTGGACAAAGATGAAGTACCGAAACACTTTCCAAAACCAAAACTAACACCCTGTAAGGTTATGGTGACAGTTTGGTGGTGTGATGCTGGAATTATCCACTATAGTTTCTTGAATCCAGGTGAAACAATCACAGCGGAGAGGTACTGTCATGAAATTGATGAAATGCATAAAAAATTGAAAACCCTTTGTCCGGGATTGGTCAATCGAAAAAGTCCCATCCTTCTTCATGATAACGCTAGATCTCATATTTCAAAAGTGACTCTTCAAAAGCTTAATGAGTTGGGTTATGAAACCCTGCTTCATCCATCATATTCACCAGACCTCTCACCAACGGACTTATACTTTTCAGGCATTTGTACAACTTCCTACGTGAAAAAAATTTGCAAAAACAAAAATGATGCTCAAAATGTCTTCCAAGAATTCGTCGCTTCGAGATCCGATGCATTTTATGCTGATGGAATAAAACAACTTGTTTCTCGTTGGCAAAAATGTATTGATGCCAACGGTTCATACTTTGATTAATAAACTTTTGTTTCTGTGAATTTGCACGTCTTTGAAGTTTGTGTCCCAAAACCGCCATTATTTTTCGACCAACTTAATACTTTTTCTTCTTTTAAAATTTTATAAAATTATTGCAATTGTTTTTAATTAAATTATTTTATTTTAAATAATTTATTTAAAAATGTTTATATTTATTTTACTTTTTTTAAAAAGTATTGAATTAGACATTTATTTAACTTTCTGGATTATTTATTTTTAGTGTTTTTAAAATATCGTTTTTAAGTTTTTTATGTTTGTCATTGTTTCAATTGAAAATATGTTCATTGTTTTGGTGAGATTTTTTAAATTACCTTTAATCTTTTATATTTTTTTCAAAAAAATTTTATCAACAGGTTTCCATTTTTGTGTAGTTTTAAATTACTTTTTAATTTGAATATATACTCTAAAAATATTGAATTAACATGCTTCAATTCTTGTTATTTCAAATTGGCCTTTTTCCTAAAAATTAAATATAATTTAATTCGATTTAAAATTTTGTAATTATAATATTAAATTTTAATTTTCTAAATAAATTATGTGGCGATATGAAATTTAACTAACTCCTCGCAGTGTCCATTTGCAGATAATACCAAGTTTAAGATTCTGTAAGATCACATCGGCGAAGAATTGCCAATATTATTAAAGAATTTGTACATTTTAGAAAGGAATCTTAAGAAGTTTTTTTTTCACATAAGGTTTTATTAATAATATTAGGCAAGGTTGCGAGAATTGGTCCATTCACTGGAACATTTTTGGAACGCTACTGAGTAAACCACAAAAGGAGAGCTTGTTCCAAGTCATCGCTAGTTAGCTTTTTAATACGCTTTAACTCTGAGTTACCAGATTTTTAGGACCACTGCGCCTGTAAATCTGGTGACTCAGAGTTAAAGCGTATTAAAACCAATTTTTTAAAACACTTGCGTTATTTAAGAAATAAAAAAAAATAAACATTATTTTGAGTAGTGAATGTAGTGAATCAAATAATTTTGTCAAGTGTTATGTTTAGTATAAATGGAAATGGATAAAGCATTTTGTTTAAATAAATCATTTAAATTTATTTCTTACGTAAAACTTGAAAGTCGACATATGTTTTAAAACAGTAAGATTTTTTATATTATTAAACGATTTTCCCAGTTTAATTGTTATTATTTATAAATATACAGATATTTTCTTAAATTCTAGACAGAAATGAGGAGTAATTTTGAAAGACATTTGGCAAGGAAGTGGAAAACGGAAGGGTTAAGTTATACAGAGATTTCTAGAAGGTTATCGATTTCTAGAAATTCGGCAATTAATCTTTGTCGATATAATAAGAAAAGATGTCTCAAGAAAACAGGACCGCGACAAAAATTAACAAAAATATGAAGTTATTAATTAAGAGGACGATAGAACATTTGCAGTCAAATTTTCAAAAAATTAATTCGTCCAAATGGATTGCAGAATGCGATTTAAATTGTTAAACTCGGACAGTACAAAGACATCTGAAAGCTGTAGGTTACAAATATCAAAAAATTAAAGCAGAAATATCGTTATCAAGGAAGCAGAAGAATGATAGAATTGATCATATTTCTAGATGGATGAGCGAAAACCACAATTGGGAAACGACAATATTTTCGGATGAGAAAAGATTCACATTGGATGGGCCAGACGATAGGAGAACATATGTACAAAAAATCAAAAATATACTCGTCAAAAGCGCCAATGTAAAGGGGGTAGTGTTATGGTCTGGATTATGGTTTTACCTAACGGACTTCTTTCATACAACATCATGGAAGGAACATTCGAATCTAAAGATTATAAGCAATTATTGATACACAATGCTATTCCTATCATGAAACTTAACTGTGGTGATATTTCTACTTCCAGGAATACAATAGTCCGGTTCATAAAAGCAAACTTATAAAGGACTTTATGAAAGAAAGTGAAATTTCTGTACTTAATTGACCTGCGAAAAGTCCAGATTTCAATATTACTGAGGACATGTGGAAGAAAATATCCGACATTATTTACGATGGCACTCAGTATAAAAATAAGATAGAATTATGCTTATCCATTAAAATGCTATACACTTGATTAACTCATCTACAAGACATATTGTGATCGAATTGTATAGATCAATAAGAAGTCGACTGTGCAAGATATTAACAGTGAATGGAAATCTGTACAACAGTTTAATGTCCTAGAATAAATGTTACTGTTTAAAAATTTTTTTTGTTTTTAACTATGCATGAAATTTAATTTTTCAATAAATTCTTTAGCACAAATGCGATTTAATTAGTGACAAATTTTTATTTACTTTTTCTAAACCTTAAAATTTAAAATAACACATAAAAAATTTAATATTTGTACATATCATTACGATATAAACTAAAATGTAAGTGTGTTAAAAAATTTGTCGCTCAGTATATGTCATAGTAACAAAATTTTACATTATCAATTTCCTAAACATTTTCCTATCTAATGTTGAGCCAGTCATTTAAAATTTAATGTTAAAAATTATTTATAACAGTTTCCCAAAATTTTTTTTGTTTTGTGTTTGAATTGAAGTATGCTTTACTATGAGTTTCAGTTAATTTCTAAAGCTATAACTTTGAAGTTGTGTTAAAGCAGCCAATGACTTTGAAGATGACGGATTTTGCATACTGAAAAAGATCAGAATAATTATCTGCTACAGAGTCATTTTTGATTGTGGGTAATAAGGTGAACTGTGTAACTGTGTTATGTTCATACCTGAACAAAATCGTCGAAATTCCGTTGACGTAAAATACGAGGTATTATCTGAATGAATCTTTTCTGGTTTTCCATATTTAGAGATCCATTGATCCTATAAGGACCTTATGATCGTACTCTAATCAATTTTCTTAATAGGAATTAAAGACAGATATTTTGAGAAGTAACCGATTATGCCTAGTACATAACAATGACCATCTTTAGCACAGCAAAAAGAGCCAAAAATATATATTCCAATCATTTGAAATGGTTGGTTTACAAAAAGCTCTGAAGAGGGGCTTTATCACGACCATTTTTTCCCTTCATTCTTGAGCATGCTTCACATGTTGTAACGAAATTCTTTATATCTGTTGTCATATCTGGCCAATAAAATTCAATTTTCATTACATTTAAAGTTCTTTCAATTCCAACATGACCTAAAGATTTATGCATTTTATGAATTATATTGAATCTGTCGGATTCCGGAACTATTAATCTGTATACCTCTTTGTAAAATAAATAAAGTACATTTCCTCTAAGGCGTAAATCTGGTAATTTAGACAATAATGTTCTAAATGCTTTGTTTTCTCGAACATCTTTGTGTAGAATTTTTATATCTATTTCTTTTTTCTATATTTTGACAATCGATTTAATAATCACATCTTTAAATTGATTGTCATCACTAATAAAAAGCTTGCATATCGTTTTTTTCTATATTTGATTTATTTAAATCCTCATCGTTAAAAACTTTGACATTTCTTTTCTTAATGGGTTAATTGTGTTTCAATGTACATTGTTCCCAGTAGCTTAACCTTGAAAGAGCATCGGCATTAACATGATCCTTTCCCTTCCGGTATTCTATAACCATATCGTAAACATCCTGTTCAGATTTCCATACACGAAATTGGGAAGTGTTCGGACTATCCCATTTAAGAAACCATTTTAAAGCTTCATGGTCAGTTCGAACTGTAAATTTTTGTCCTAATAAATAATGCTTAAATTTTAATACAAAAGTATAAATTGAAAAAAGCTCTTTTCTAGTAATCCAATATTTTCTTTGGCTTTTAGTCAATGTTTTTGACGCAAATGCCACAACTCTATCTGAACCATTCTGAATTTGTGATAATACCGCTCCTATAGAATTTTGGGATGCATTTGTATCGAGAACATATTATCCATCACGTATCGGTAAGGTTAATACTGGCGGAGAGAATAGTGCTTCTTTAAGTCTATAAAAAGCATTAATTTTATCATCATCCCAATCAAATTTAGCATCTTTTTGAATCATTCGTTTTAAAGGCTCCGATAACATCGAATAATTCTTGATAAATCTACTATAATAATTGCACAGACCCAAAAAGGACTGCAACTCTTTAAAACACATTGGTTTATGCCTCTGTTTAATTGTTGTTATTTTATCTGGATCTGTTCTTACTCCATCAGCATCAATAACATGACCCAGATAGTGTACTCTGGTCTTCAAAATGCAACACTTTTCTAGTGACAGTTTCAGGCCAGCTTCTTTAATTCTCTGGAGTACTAAGCTTAATCGTTCATTATGTTCTTTTATGGTTCTTCCGAAAATCAGAATATCGTCTAAATATATTAGACACTTACTCCATTTCTCTATTTGCAGAATTATATTCATCATTTTCTGGAAGGTGGCAAGAGCAGAGCATAGACCAAAAGGCATTCTTGTAAATTTGAACTGTCCATGTTTTGTAGTAAAGGCAGTTTTTTTCATATCATCAGACTTAATATGGATTTGATAATAACCACTATACAAATCTAGCGTTGAGAAGTATTTGGCCTCTCCAATGGCATCAAGTATTTCTTCACTTGCTGGAATAGGATATATTTGGCGATCTGTTTTAGCATTTAAACCTCTATAATCCACGCATACTCTTATATCTTCGTTTTTTTTACAATTACGAGTGGAAAATTCAAAGGAGAATTACTCTGTCTTATTATTCTAGCATGTTCTAGCTCCTTTACTTTAGAATTTACCACTTCCTCCAAACCAATTGGTATTCTTCTAGGTTTAAAAGCTATAGGTTTAGCTTCTCCTGTATCAATTGTATCAACATTGGTAAGACACACATCTAACGAGTATTTGCTAAAATATCTATATATTTCTTTATGATATGCATTGTTTCATTTTTTACACTTTCTGCCATGTCATCCATATTTTTCTCAATAATAGAACATATATCTGAAAATCTAGATTTTTCTTTATGTTTTGAAATCTCGGATAAACTACATATACTCCTTTTAGTATTCTGATTTTTGTTATCTCTCCATTCTTCAGCGTATCCAAGTACTGAACCTGCATGTAGCGTTTTAGAACCTCCATCTGGCATATATAGCCGGACCCAGATGGAGCCATCTTTCAGCGATACAATGGAGTTTCCAATTAATAAATTTTTATCCACTATTTTTGCTTTGTTCCCGGTAAAAATCCTATCTATTTCGGACCTTGATAACTTCTGATTATTTTCATCTCTTACTACCCCTCTAACCAGATATTCTCGAGTTCCACATAACTGAACATTATCACATAAAATCACACGCATCATTAAGCAATTTCGAGTTCTTTCAGCACCCCTCTCCGCATTCGAACTCTGAAATACGGTAGGGATCAGTTTAAAGTTGTTGCAGCTTTAGTAGCTGAAACAAATGGGACGATTATCTTATCTATTTCAATAGAATCAATATCTGGTCTAATTATTATGCCGCATTTTTTCATGCTTCGTAATCCGATAAACATATCTGGAAATATATCTGGCATAATATCAAATACATGATTGGTTAAAATTGGACCAACATTTACCGATAATTTCACCTTCCCTTTACAACTAACTACCTGACCATTAGCACATTTTACCTTTGTTTCTGATGGATATATTTTTATATTTTCTCGCTGAGATAGTTGTTTTGCAAAGTTTTCACTTACAACATTCAAATCTGCACCTGTATCAAACATAACATTAATCTTACTATTTCGAACTGAACACTGAACTATCGGCTTATTTGCTAACGGCTGATTTTTTAACAGCGCTTCTTTGTAAAGTGGACGTTTCGGTTTTGTTGTTGTACCGTTAATGTAAGATAAATATTGGTCGATTAGACCCGTTTTTTTCAGGGGTTTAGTTTTCGCCATTGAGTTAATTTGCCTTTCATTATCTCTACTTACTTCTGAAATCGAATCTGAATTTTGGCACTCCGATAACTCCGTTTCCTGTAACAACTTAACGGATTTAATGTTTGGACAATTTGTTTTCTCGTGGTTACCATCACATTCGTAGCAAATTATAGCTTTGCAAAAACGTTTGATGTGTCCGACTTTATTACATCTAAAACATTTACGTTTGTCGCTCTTCACATTATCGGACAATCGATTATTTTTAAGTTTAAATATTTCATCCTTCAGAAATTTTATTTCTGTCTTTTGTTTTTGGTTCTCCTGAAGTAATTCCGCAATTGATACGCTTTTGTTCATTTTATATAATTTGTAGTCATTTTCGTCACTATTGTCGCAGTCTTCTTCTTTCACGATCCAGAGAGCTTCGGATAGTGCAGTCGGTTTGAGAATTTTGAAGACTTTAGAGATCCGTTTGTCCAGTAGTCCGTGCTGAAAAATTTAACTGTGGAGTCCTCTGATTTAGCTTCAACGCCTCCAATTTGACTCTTTTTGAAAAATCTAGCAATGTTTCTTTTTGTTCTTGCCTCATTTGCAAGATTGGTAACAATTCACCGACTTTAGATATTTGCATATCGAATTCTTATATCAATTTAGAAGCCAGTGTTTGTGTATTACAGCATTTCCAATCGGATCCGGAATCGCATTGAGTTTCTTCAATGAGATCTTTGTCAAAATACGAAGAAAACACCTCCATTTTCGTATTTTCGTCTAATTTCGCTTCTTCGAATAATGTTAAAAATTCTTTAATATTATTGACGTGTTCCGCAATCGATTTTTCCTTCAGATGAATTTTTTCGAAGATAAACAATTTTTCTTCTTTTTTCTTGAATATGATTTCTTCTAAAAACTTCTGCGCAGTTGCGTTTGTTCGTGACGCCATGTTATAGTCCTAAATAAAAGATTAATAAGATGGATTATAAATATTTATTAACAAAAAACAATGTTTAAATAGTATTATTTAAACAACATATAAATTCCTATTTTTTAATAATTTCTATTTTTTATTCATTTTTTAATAATTATCATAAATGATAATATAAAAATGTTCCTCGTAGGAACTCGTACTTCATAATAGTTCAAACTTCGGCCTTTTCCATTTTTCAAAATACTGATTATTAAAACAGGTTATCAATAATTTTAATTAATTTTTAGTGGTGTGTTCAATAATACAGGATATGTAGCAATTAAACAAATGTTAAGTCATTGTCAAATTATAACTATTTGAATACATGGTAATCATGCCTACAAATTTCAAACTTGACAAACTAATAATAATAAACTCCCCAAATAATAATTACGTTGCGGAAGGGAATATCAAGATTTAAAATGTAAATTATTTAATCATTTAGATCAGTCATATTCAAAACGTAATTACTTTGTAACTTTATCAGATGGTAAATTTTGATTATTTGGGAGGGGTCGTATTTTAAAACAAAAGAATATTAGGGCTAAACATATCGATCAAACAAATCATAAAATAAAAAAATATAATATAATATATATCACATAAAAATTATTAATTAATTCTATTCATATTTACTTTATTAATTAGTTTTAAATATTTATTAAAAATATTTAACCAATAAGAAATAATTAATTAAAATTGAAAACAAAATTCAGTTGATATTTTGAGTCTTTTTGCCACATCTAACGGGAGTCGAAATTCCTATTTTACAAAATCTGAAGGAAATTTCAGTCGTATTTTGAAAAGAAACTCATTTGGCTACGAGAATCCATTCGAACGTCACCCCTCACATCTCTCCATCCAAACACAATTTTGTTATGTTTTGAATAAAAATTTTATTTTTGCTACTTGATACGACTCGTCTTGTGCATTCGACACTGTTTTATTTTCAATATTATGGTAAAATTATTTGCGTTTTAATTAAAAAAATAATTGATAACAATTTAAATGAATAGAATAATGTTAACGTTTTGATAATTTGTATAATCTTCCACAATTATTTTACTATAAATTATAAAAATAAATATTTGAAAAATAATTTTGTTAAAGCTTTTTTTAAGAAATTGATTTTTGAACATTGTTCACTTTTATAAATAGTAAAAAAAATATACAAACACTAAGTTAAAATTTTATATTGAAAATAATACATATTAATTATACACAAAAATTAAATATTAATTGTAAGGAATAGTAGCTATATTTTAATATAGATATTTTAATTTCATTTTAAAGTCGTAATTACAAAAAACAATAAATACACATTAAAAACACGCTTATTAAAATTCTATATGTATTTATTATATGCATATTTATAATACGGTTAAATTTAAAAAATTGTAAAATTAAAACTCCTAAAAAAAGAAACTTTGTTTTAATATTCAAAAATTTAAAAAAGCAACATTTTTTAATAGAATAAATTTTATTTATGGACTCCAATTTTGTTGAGGTTTGCGCTGCAAACAGCTTTTCTAAAATTAATTATATACAAAATCAAATATTAATTACCTCTAAAATTATGCAAAAAAACAACTTTGTTTTAATAACTGTTTTTTTGTTTTATTTGAGTTGTGTAAAAAAGTGTGAAATTATTGAACGATAATATCGTCCGTCCCTAAAGGTTTGTCCAATACACAAATTACAAATTTTACAAAGAACGACAAATACTGTTAGAATAAGATAAATAACATACAATGTAACTTTATTTTCTTTTTGTTGAATAAAT
>MQRK01214591.1:0-11217 GCA_001938485.1 Girardia tigrina
TGGGAACCGTTACCATGGTTACAACCGCCTTGGATCACTGTATCCGTTGCTAATGAAAAACGTCCCTTGGTTACCGTTACCCTGGGAACCGTGACCTTGGTTACGTCACCATGTGAACCAGAACGGTTCCTAAGGTGGTCGTGACCGTTGCTATGGTGATCGCGACCGTTGCTATGGTGATCGCGACCGTTGCTGCCTAGGCTAAGGTGATCGTGACCGTTGCTAGGGAACCGTCGACCAATCAGAAGTGTTTTTAGGTAATCGCGACCGTTGCTAGGGAAAAGGGAACCAATCAGAAGCGTTGCTAAGGTGATCGCGACCGTTGCTAGGGAACCAATAAGCCAATCAGAAGCGTTGCTAAGATGATCGCGACCGTTGCCATGGTAACCGTTACCGTTGCTAGGGTGATCGCGACCGTTGCCATGGTAACCGTGACCGTTGCTAAGGTGATCGCGACCGTTGCCATGGTAACCCCGCGGGGTAACTGGTTACGTAACCATGGCAACCACAGTAACTAAGGACTACCCCTCCCCCGGGGGGGGGTTGAGGGAGAGCCCGCATTTTTCCCCTACTAACAATATTGATTATCAAGACTAGAGGTATCCTACACTGTATAAATTTTTTTTCATTGAAAAACTAAATTTTTGAAAGTTTCAGGTGAGTAAACAGTGCTCCAAAGACCAAATAATCCAAGTTACCAATGAGAAAATGTTTGAGCTGAACCGGACATTTCAGTAATCCAGCGTGATCGTGTACCAAAACACACAAAAATGCTTTCCCTTACCACCTGGTCATATTGCTACCATGATTGGCTTGATCGGACAACTCATTCGGATCATTATTCTTAATCGATCAAATTGTAGAAATGATTAATCGCTCCAGTGTAACTGCAGAAACCAGCACAGTTTCATCAATTAGGTAACCCAATTTCAAGTGAGACTCTTAGAACTCCTTTCAGGGAAATTTTTAGTCGATCATTGTATAGCTTTATGAAACTACGATCTATATATAAATATAAATATGAAATTATAAAATTTTAATTATATTGAGTTGGCAACTAAGTAATTGCTGATTTGTTCAATGAAGAGTTTTTTTACTGGGAATGAACTGTAAACTATGAAGTATTTTCCATTTATTCGATGACCTTTTGTTATCTCTCTGACAACTAGAAAATTCCACGCTTGTGGAAAGTATTATCCTTTTCGGCCAAAAACTGAGTTAAGTGAGACTTTAAAATATCATCCTAATTGAAAGTTTCACCACAAAGAAAGTTGCCAAGGGATCGAAATAAGCGATAATCAGATGGTGCATGGTCAGAGCTATATGGTGGGTTCAAAATCAATCCCCAACCAATATCTATCCATTTTTGCCGAGTGGTCAAAGATGTGTTAGGTCTAACATTTGCGGATAACCGGAGGGAGAGACATATATAACTGAAATTGGACATTACTTAGTTGCCAACCAAATATCGCTGTGTTCAAGTGAACTTGGTAATTATTCTTTATTTATCATTCATTTAAAAATCCAAAATCTTTAATAGAAAAATAAATGTATGATCACTCAACTGCATACTTATAAGAATTTTATTGATAATTTTTAAATTTTAAAAATTAAAACAATTAATCAATATTTTGATAATTTAAAATTTCGAATTGATGTTACAATCGTAAAATATGGAAATTAAAATTATTAAAAAATGTAAAAAAAGGAAAAGTTGTTTGAAACAAACTTTCATTTTAAGGACTTTTAAAAAATTTTTGAAGTTTTTACGTCTTTAATTTAGAAAATGGAAATAAATACAACCTCGCAACAATTATTCTAATAAAAATAATATGAAAATAAATTTTTAATGAAACGTAAAATGCAAACAATTTACTTTTATGGAACCGAAAAAAATATTGAGCTAAAGAGAATATAAAACAATGGTCTCAACAAAACGAGTGAACTCAGAAACATTACATATTATATAATGTATCATTTTATTTCAATGTTTTATATTATTAAATTTTTAATTTGAAATTTTATTTATTTCAAGATTAAAAATACATGATAAAATTGATTAGGTAAAGAAATTTAATATAAAATTATAGTAATAATACTTTAAAGTTGTTATAATAAATAATTTAAAATTTACTCCTACAAACACCTACATATAAAAAAATAAAATATTTTTAATAAAATTGCTTTCGAAAAGCAATTTTTTCATTATTTTTGCTTATTAATATTTTAAAAATCTTTGTATAATTATACTTTCCTTGTGTGTCTTACGTTCAACCTTATAATTATCATTTTGCATATATATATATATATATATACATTTATAATTTTGTTAAAACGTATATAATGTGGGACTTTAAGAATATTAAAACATATTTTTTTTCAAAATTTTAAAGCATTTTATACGACAGAGATGTAGTAAAATCTTACATGAATCTTTTTTCACACAACTAATGAGGTTATAAACCATGCAAATTTGGTTTCCTGGAATTTCTGAATTTGTAGAAACTGGAAATCACTCTATACACTGGTGCTGGTTTAAGGTGACCAAATTTTTAGATGGGCAAAGCGGGAAAACTTTGAAGGCAGGAGGTATTTTATTCGTATATTTCTTTCTAAATTGTCTTTTAAGGTTAATGTTGGTGATATACTTTTTGTCATCAATATAAAATATGAAGACTGTTGTATCTCAGAGGAAGATGAGATATATTTCTTCGTTTTGTTTTTATTCGATTTCATATTAAAGTTCAGTTTCTTTCTCAAAAAAGGACCGGTCTCAACCGGTCTGAAAATACGATTTACGGAATATTGACCACAGGACTATTGACCATAGGACTGTTGACCACATGGACCATTGACCACTAGGTTTGTTGATCATAGGGTCTTTGACCACAAAACAATGTTTGATAAAACAAACCATAAAACTTTTTCATAGTTTAAAGAAATAAAAAAATTAGACATAAAGTATTTATGGTCAATCAAGTTTTAGACAAATGACAAATGTGCTATGGCTCGAAGGTAGGTCAATACATGTGTTTGTCCGTATGTTCCAACAGCACGCGTCACCCTTTCTCGAAGACGTTGATATTTGCGAACGGATGGTTGAATAATTCCTGTTATCCCCTGCATGAAACTGGCTCTTTGTTGAGCACAGTCGCTCTCCAGAACTCTGATGAATCTCCACATCGTCGGATGGCTGCACTGGAAAAGTACCTGAAGCCCATGATGCCATCCTTCAACGATGTTCGTGGTTCTAGCGATTCCATCTACGGTACCATTTCTTTGATTCCACGAATCAGGATGAAAGATTGCCGGACCTTAGCGTTCTCCTCTTCCTCGTAGACGGCGACCACGCACGTATGTGTATTCGAAATAGCTGAGTAGCTCATCTATGTGCTCAACTGCAGGAATACTAGTTGTGATGTCATCTGCTAGTATTTCAAATGCTTCAGCGACATCTTCGACTGAAACGTGGGACAGGGCTGCTAGACATCTGACGTTACCCCGAAAAGCATCCTCCGTCTCATATAAAGTTTTCAAACCTAGTTCGTTGACTTTACGGATAACGCTTTGTCCAAGATGGAAGTAGCAACCCATGATTCTTGCAGATGGAAATCGAGCCGTAAAGGCACCCATCGCTGCAGTTTCGAAGTCAGTCAATATTGTATCGGGGTTTGCACTGGGAACCAGATGATGGATTGCCAGAAGTAGACGATCGTATGTTGTGCGCGACTTATTTGGCAGCAGGCAATATATTCCAGTGGGATTGATACCTTGAACGAACTGGAAATGAATGCTGTATAATTGGAAAAACAAAGATGGTAAGACTTTAAATGTTCCGTCGGCAAGCCATGTTGTTACTCGTGCTAATCCGTCAAGCATTTCTCGGCATCCCAGAACAATGATTCGGTCGGTTCCAGATCCCGAATCGAAAAGAGCGAAATTTTTAAAACATCCGGAATGAGAAAGTTCGTGTCAGCAGGAGACGGAGGAAGAGCATTCTCGTTGTCACCAGATGCCAGTGCCTTTTGCCGATGTCGACGCAGCACCCGGCTAACACTTGATCTTTTTGGAAGTGCCATCAGCACGTGATCTGGAAGCTGCGAAGAGACAGCTGCCCGTACCGTGCTCGGGTTAGACAGAATATTGAGAACAGCTGCTTTCATCTTTCCTATTACCCGTCTGGCAAGCGCAGTAGCCACGTTTCCCTGTTGATTGTGCTCCACAACTCTCGTTCCAACTACTTGAATACCAGGCCTCGATTGTGGCTTTACATTTGCACACACGATTTTTATTACAACGCCAAATTATGTGTCTATCGGCCTTAGTACGGTGTTGCCAGAATTCAAAGCCGCGATAAATTAAAGTTTTTTCCCGCGTTTAGAGATGCCATACATCTGCCATGGTAATTCTATATGAAATTATTTTTAAGCAAAATATCAATTGAAAATGAATTAATTAATACTAGTTGAACTAACAAACTAAACATTTTCAATTTCTCTTCAATTTAAACGATAAATACTCTTCAAACTGTCAGCAATGCAAATTAATTAAATTACAATTTGCACCAGTATAAAATAGACCAACTCTGTCAAGACATCTGAGACAGGGTGCGATAATTATATTAATTATTAAATGCAGACTGAATTGGTGATATAAATTCATAGCAGCGATCAATAATAACTTTGCAAATTTTTATCAAACATTGTTTTGTGGTCAAAGACCCTATGATCAACAAACCTAGTGGACAATGGTCCTTGTGGTCAACAGTCCGTTTACCGAAAATACACCAATCAGTGGAAAACAAAACTTTCGATGTCGCAAATCACAAGTTTTAGACCAACAAAATACAATCAGCAAAACTTTGATAATTAAAATTGTGATAATTCACAACTTGTTATAATTGGCTGACCAATCAGAGCAAGCCAATCGAGTTCGGCACACAGACACGATAACTCCAAATTCAATTTACATTAAGTAAACGCACCAAAGCAGAGTCAAGAAAAATTTGTTCGAGTTTAAATCCTAACGAAATTAGTCAATAAATAATAATTTTAAAATAGTTAATTTAAAATAATTTTAAATACATATTGTTATTTATTTGATAAATTTAAATCAAATAAAAAATGATTTTTTCTTTTGAAAACTTTTTTATTCAGATAACTGATACTTTAGAGTCTTGCTTTGAAACATATGACATAAAACAGCTTTTTAATTCTCTAACACCTTCTTCATATACATTGGATTGTCGCAGATAACTTTTTCTTAAAATATAAACTTTGCTTTTGATACAGGCTAACATGATTGTTGGTTGCGGAAATCGAGAGTTTTAGATAAACCGAACTCTTCGGGATTCAAAATTATTGTTTTTATGCATCTTTTATTGTTATTTACATCATTCGTGATCTCATTAATCTCCCTCTTTTATTGAAAAGTCAAAGGTCGAGTTTAATGTCAAATTTAATTTTGTAGCGATCAGTGTGTGCAGCTAACAGTGTGTTAATGTGTACAGATTGCAGTTTGTACGATGTTGATTGGCTGCACACGAAGGCAAAACTATCGATGGATTGAATTGTGAATGAAAAGTCACAAAAAATTAATATCGATTTTTTTTGATCGATCGAGACTGAACTATAACTTTTTTGCTTATGGGATTTGTATGAACAACGAATTTGGCTTATCGAAATTTATACTAATTATCTGTTTTGTGCATCGAAAGTTCTTGATCGAAATTTTACGAATGAATTATTCCTTTTTCATATATTTTTTGAACGAGAATAAAAGTATTCCTCGAAATTGATTTTTTTTGTTGACGTGAAAAAGAAACATATCGTAATATTCATTACAATTTCTCCGTCAAATTGCGAATTAAAATGAGCCCAGAACTCTGACAGCAAGGAACAACAACTGCTGCGCGATGATTCTCGGGGCAACCTGAAGCTGGGGCGGAACACGAACATTAAAAAGCCATCATAGAAAATTGACAAAGCAATATTCAAATCAATTATGTAAATTGTTTTGAAAACTTCGACAAAAATAGATTAATAAAAAAAAGAGATTACCTAAAAGCAGATGACTTAAAATGGCAACGCTATCTCTCTCTTCTGGGCCGGTGATTTATTTTTCTGTGGACAGAGTTAAAAAATATGAGCGTGATATGGGGGATGTCAGTGTCACTATTGTGTTTTATTTTATTTAAATGTGTATATGTGTGAAAATTTTATATAATCAATGTGTTTATTTATTCAGTGAAATTGTAATATGTAAATAATGTGTTTGTGGAGTGATTGTTTAGTTGAAAAAAAACTAATTATTGTGAAAAAAATACTTGTTTAAAGGGGTCAATTTAATTTTACAATGTGTACGTGAATAATATTTGCGATTTTGTTTTAAAGAATTGATTAAACGAAAGATTAAATTTACGAGAAATTTGTTTGAATATGTGTATTATTTTCGTTAATTAATTTTTGTGTTAGAATAATTCGGAGTCGGAAATGTCTAATAACGACTGTGAGGAATATTTTAAATTTGGTATGTTGAAATTGGTTTGTTGAATTTTGTATGTTGAGTTTAGTATTTGGAAATGTGTTTCTCCCACCCAGATGGAAAATTGATATTTTGGATGTTCACGATGAATAATTATTCGAGTATAATTTGCATTTTAAAGTACAGCATAAGATATTTAAAAACTTTAAAAATATTAACTCGTTTCAAATTTTCATATTAAAAATTAAATAAAGTAAATAGTTTTAACTAAGTTTTAAATTAAATAAATGTTCTATCTTTACATAAAATCATTTTTTAAATAAAATTAATATGTAAATAAAATTATTACTAAAATTACAAAATTTGAACTTTAAAAATAAAATCAGAAAATAATGAAATATTTGTTCAAATAATTGTTTATTAACAAACATTAATAAAAGTTTATCAATTTAGAACGATGTCGAATGACGAGAGTTTTGCTGAGAGTTGTCCAAAAGACAATTCTGATTGTATTGAAAATAAAAGTTCGAAAACCCATGTTGGTGTTCTTAATAACGACAACAGCACAAATGAGACTAACATGAATAAAGATATAAGTACTATTCGGAAGGACTGACGTGGTGAGAACATCACTGGTAGAATAATATAGATGAAGAATAAGATTTTGTAGGTGAATAAAATTTAATTTGAGGAATAAACTAATTATTTCATTATTAGGTCGGAAATATTCTCAGAGTTTTTATAAATTTGAATTTATTCATATCAATGACGCAGGACATAAACATCATAGTTAAAGTCGAATTGTCGTAAGCACGCTGATGGTATAAAACTGTTATGTTTGACGCCGTATAGAAAAATACCTTCAAATATAACAAATTCTTTCAACTCTCTGCGCGGAGACGCCCATCTAACCATGCCCCCCTCAACCGTACACCTATCCTTTTTTATAATCAAAGAACTTCTTGTCGATTTTCAAACAACTTTTCTACAATATATTAAATAAAACATTGAATTTATTTATAGCCAATATATTTTGAAGAAAATAAATTTTTTTTAAATATTTTTTCAATTTATTCTGCAATAATAATTGTAATTATACATTTACAAATTATTAACAACAAATAATCAAGTCAAATAATAATTCGATGTCTTCACTGAATACAACTTTACAAACGAATGAATTGTCTCAACCTCATTTGCATCAACAACCGAAAAAACGACTTGTAAAGACCGATGTAAAAGAAGCAAATGAATCAGAAGAATATCTTAATAAACAAACATCAATAAAAAAGCCCATGCAAGAAAGTCCTCCACCGAAATCCGATTCTTCCACATCAACATCTCGTTCAAATTCTTTGACCGATGAACAAAACATAGAAAAAGAAGTACTCGACGAACAAATTATTTCAAAACGAACTTCTTCACAAAATAATAAAATCTCTACATCGACGTCTCCACAAATGGACATTATTAATTCACAAAATATAATTTATGATACAAGTACATCCTTTACGGATACAAGTTATGTATGTTCAAGAATTGCATCTGAAACTTGTATTACAGTTAGTCAGCCGCTTGCACCGATCTCGACTTGCTTTCAATGTGATAATTCTGGAACAACCTCAATCTCGTCTTCATCAAACGATACACTTCCATCAACTGATCTTCCACCACCTCATATTCAATCACTTCTTGATACAATTCATATTCCAGACGATTTTGAAAATTATATCTTAAACAGTATTACGAATCCGAATTGTTGCAACGATACCGTGTTTTCTTTAATTGAGAAGGGTATTTGTGCAGAAATGGAATGGTCAGACGACATGAAAGAATGACGGTCTAATATATCATGCGAGAATTAAAGGTACATTTCTTTTTTTCTTTGATCCACACAAAATGCATCTTAAAACTTCAAAATTTCAAAACTAATTTATAAAGTTATTATAACTTTATTTCTTAAAAGATTTTTAATTACAGGAAACGCTCTGTACTTCATAAATCGCTAATCTTATATGTTAATTGATTGTGGCTATTGCATCTATTTGTGATGGTGAATAAGATCGAAAGAACATTCATGACTTAATTAAGAAAATGACTACAGGAAAAAAATATATATTTTTTAAAAATATATAAGTATAAATTATTTTTCGATAATTTTATATGAAACTAGACGTATTTAATTTTCGATACTTAAAATGTTATATTGACCTAATTCGTACCCTCCCTGAGTTTATAAATAATAATTCCTTGCTATAAGGAGAGAATAAACTTTCGTAATTAAACATTTATAAAAAACCGCAAGTCAATATAAACGGTTTTCCTATTTTTTAAATTTAAATAAAATTAGTTCCGATACAAATGAAAGTAAAGTTAGATGTTTGAAAACTCTGAGTGTTCTCAAAAACATTTGTTCTTGTTAGAAGAAATAGCAAAGTAGTTGAAATCTTATTTAATTCTTGGAAAATGGAACGCATAATGTGATAGAAACATCAAATATTTCCACAGTTTTCATATAATTTTGTGTACTTTTTGAGACATATTTCCCTAAACCTTATTTTACACAATTCGATGTTATCACCAATTCTATTTAAAAATATAATATAATACAAAAAATATAATACAAGATTAGTATTGGTTTTGAGAAGTTATAAATCAGATAAATAATTATAAGGTCATATTCAATTATGTTTAGTAGAAGCTTGACTATAAATTGGGGATCAATCGATCTTATTAATAAAACTTCATATGTTACTCTATCGAAATAATTTTTTAAATATAATTAACAAAAATTTAAAATTGTTTTCTTTTTAAAATTTAAATTTTGTTCATTGTCATTGTTAAAGACCTTTATTACATTAGCAAGATACTGACAGAAACGGGAGAGAAGTAGAGTAAATTTAATATGATTCCATATGCTTCTACACAACCTAAAAAACCTAAGTGAAAGAAAATGAGCAAAAGCTGTTCGACCACAAAAATCGAAATCGTTTTACGGTCAATGTTGTCAAAATTAATGGAAAGTGGATAATCATAAAAGCCGGCGTCGTTAAACAGAGAACTTGTCACTGGGTCAACAGGAAACTTAAACTCCACAAGCAAATCGATTAAAAAACAGCAATGTTAATAATCCTTTTGGAAGAAAGTTGTGATTAATGTCTTTTTCTCATTATTAAGAACATTTAGACAAGTCTCGTTTGAATTTTTATTACAATCACATTTAGAGTCATTATGACTCTCAGAAAGTCTTTCATCGTTTGTCCTCATTCTAATTGGTTCTCTTATTTTTGTTTTTAATCATGATTATTCGAACAATTTTTATAAGTTATTTTTTAAAATATTTAACCTCTAAAAAATATTATTTAAATATATTAATTTTTACCATTTTTTAATAAATCCCAAAATAATAAAAATAATATCAAATTATTAAAAATACATTTAATTTAAATTTTACTAAAAATTATTAAACTTAATTTTAATTCTGAAATTAAAGATATCAACTTATAAAATGATTATTTTAATTATGTTCGAATAGTCAATCACTTTAAATTTAATAAAAAAATACCAATTTCCATCTGGGTGGGAGAATCACCATTCTAAATTCAACATACTTCAATCAACATACAGCATCCGTACATTTACACATTCAAATAATTTAAAATATTCGTCACACTCATCTTGAGAAAACATTAATGCTGAACGTTATTGTAAATTTTCCATCAAGCTCTTTCACTATGTCATAACATTATTCTTTTGCAAAAAACAATTATCCTCCTAATGTTGCACAATTGACACAAGTTTAATAATAAGTTTATCATCATTTATTTGATCATCAAAATTGCTCACATAACTTGTCTTGATCGATATTTCATCTCCTCAGACTAGCGTCCAACATTATCAGTTTTATATTAATCAGAAAACCAAGTATAATGGGCCGGAGTTTTGATTAATTGCTGGAAAAGTTACGAAAAAGCAATGATTCAAATAATGAATACTTTATTTTAAATTGGCCTTATTCGGCTAACCACGTATGAGATATATTTATTTACATTTAAAAATAATAAATTAAATAATTTCAATGATGATAAAAAATTATAATAAAAACCAATACTTAATTAATTAAAAATTTTTTAAAAACCAATTTCCAGAAATTTTTAATTTGAAATGCATCAAAAATTAGACAATTATTTCGGAACGCCTAATAGATTACAAATTATCAAAATATAGATTAAAGTATATTTTAAGTATATTATACTTTTTATACTTCTCCACTCCAAATTTGGTCAACAGGAAGAAGAGCGTTTAAAAAATGTAAGTACCATTTTGAAGGGTTGAAGAGGTGAGAATATAAATAAGAAGAGTGTATTGATCTAGATTAAGATTCTGTAGAGAAATAAATCTAAATTTAAAGTAAAAAATACTTATTTGATTGTTAGATTGGAAACTTTCTCACAGTTCTCGTAAATATAATTTTATTCATATCAATGTCACAAGACATAAACATAATAGTTAAACTCAAATTTTTGTAAGTATTAAATTCTCAAACAAGAATAAATATATGAGAAAAAAAAGACAACACTCAAAATATATTAATTAAATGTTGTTTCATAAAGCTACGTAAGACAAAACTGTAACGAGAATGATAATAAAAGTGAAAAACAAAACAAAGACGATTTTTCGAAGTGAGTCACAAGTTTTTATTATATATATATATATATATATATATATATATAT
>MQRK01214597.1:11580-23221 GCA_001938485.1 Girardia tigrina
AGAGTCAGGTTTATGATTCGCGTTAGCACTTGCCTCCAGAAATTGGACTCCTGTGCGACAATATTCTCATGATCCTGATCCAGCCGTTCACCTTTTTCCCAACGGCCATATATCGCTGAAGCAGCAATGTGAATGCACGATGTTTGTTGACATCTGAATCTTTTTTACTTTTACAAATAAAATTGGCTCTCGCAATAACGTATTAAAATTTTTAGTTAAAAGATTTTTCTGTTATCAAAAATGTAAAATATTTGTGTTTAATTAATGGTTTGTATCGACTGTATTACTGATGAATATCGACGGATTTAATTTGATACATGTTGATTTTTCGAAGTGGGTTTCCAAATTATTATGGCTACTAAATGGTTTTTTAATTCTAACTTTGAATATTTAAATGAACAATTAATTTAAAGTCTTTTTTGTTGATTAATTTGTATAAATATTATATAATATCATTTAATTAATTTCAAAATAACATTACGATATTGATTGGTCTTACAAATTCTTATCACTATCAATTTTACGGATTTTAAATGACCATAATGATCCGCTATTAAAAATTTTATGAAATAAAATATCTTTTACAAATAAATTTTTGTAACTTGAATCACATAATTTTTATAAATTTAATTATTTAAAAAATTTATATTCTAAAAATAAGTTTTAAATTAAAAAAAAATTTTACACTTTTCTTTGTTTAAACTTTCGTTTGTTTAAAACATTCAATTTTCAAAAATTTTCGCAGGTAGGTATCGTTTTTTATCATGTTTAATTTATTTTAATAAATAAATTTTAACCTTAATAAATAATCTATCTTAATATATTTTATCATATTAATAAAGTTTTAGTAGTAACTAAGTTTTGTTGTCCATCGATATATACATTGATACATTCCAAAGACCGTTTATAAATTTCCAAATTATCGCCCATCTAAAACACTTTTTTTAACAAATCTATTCTTTTCCATTATTTTTACGGATTTGGTCATTTAAATTTATTTAAACTCAATAAGTATCCTATGAATGTTACCTTACTATCGACCGTGGGTTCACAATGCTTCATAGCGGTCTTCAAAATCGAGTATCGTCCATCAGCCTCATGGTATTCGCACCCAGAATGGTGGCTATATTTGTAAGTTGTATTCTGACTAGATTTCAGACATCTTCGTCTAGAGACGGACTCAAATCCATCTAGTTTCTCATTATGTGGAAGTATGTGTGACTGTGTCGCACTGTTATCAATTTAACAGATCAGAGTGAACTTGCTTCAAATCGCCGCAAGATCATAAGAACCTGTTTCATTATTTAACAACTTTTTTGCTTAAAGTTCTTGACAATAGAAATTATAATGGTACAGATACAAATTCTCTAGCTATGTTATTTGTTGATTTGATTTTTCGTCTGAAAAGAGATGAAACCACAGAAAGGGATCTTTGTGCACAATTTGATCCCGTTAAATATTTCCGAACGAATCCCTTGCCATCTTATCAATAACAACAAGATATATCTGATAACATTCAATCATATTATTATTTGAACTATCAATTTAGACATTCCGATATTTATTTATTAGTTTTTTCCTTTTTTTTAAAAAGATGCTGAAACATTTTTAAATGACGTCAAAAAATAAAAACAATAAAGAATTTGAATTGTCAATATATTAATTTATGAAATCTATAAAAATTATCTTATTCTATCTTACTGGTCTTCTCATGACTGAATGGCAATTTTTAGTTACCGTGTTGTATATTAGCCAATGTGTCTGATTTGTCAATTTGTTAGATTACAATAAAGAAGGTTATAATTTTTTGCAGCCTGGTTCGTTATTTAATCATTTTATTTATTTTGTTATTTTATTTTTCCGACTACCTCTGTTCTTAAATCGGTTATAACTAAATTGAATTAATACAACGGCCTAAGATTTGTTGTGTTAGTTCAATTTACCATCGAATTTATATTTTATCGTAAAAATAGATATTTGCCAACGCATTCGAATATCTATTTTTACAATTAATATGAAAAAAATCAACAAAATTTTAATTTGCGATAATTATTTTAGAATTATTTTAAACTTTAAATAAACTTTTAATATATTTGTTAGTTGCGTTGATATTGTTTTCGATATTCGAGTCAAATTCATTTTTATTAGCACAAATAAATAATTTTTATTACAAACAAACTGAAACAAAAAGGGTGGATTACCCGCCCTCTTCAGACTAAATCATCATTAGTTTTGCAGCTTATATATGAAAATGATGATCATGCAATTAATCATGTCATAAAGGCTCTTTTAGGAAAATTGAGACAATTTTCATTTGAATTTTTAATACATCTGTCAATATCCTCATCTGATAGACAAGTTCTGGTATTCTGACTGTCCCACAGATCCCAACGCAAGGAAATTCTCCAATTGTGAGTTCATCTTCTTTTCATCAAGTGGTTATATTAGAGTTTTTGTGTATAACGTTTTTCAATCCAAGTTTCCATTTAATTAGAAAAACTAGTGCTGCAATAGCTTCTTCATCGGTTATTTGAATTATTTTCAGTAATTCATCATGAAAGCTTCAATATACATTGATTCAGTTTCAGGAATCAGTGGGTAGCAGCATGTCTCATCGGATATGAGATCCTTGACAAAACTTCATTCGAATGATTAAATCTAAATGATGAAATTTAAGGAGAGGGTTGATCTTAGGTCGAGGGGGACAAAATTATCAATCCAACCTCATCCGGTAGTATTTCCAAACGATATTCGTCGTTATCAAAATAATTTTATAATTATTTTCGATTTAATTAACTATAAAATCAGCAATATCTTTCATAATCTCTGTTGGCAACATAACCATATCTCAGAGGTCAGTGGATCGAAACCACGCTCTGCTAAAGAAATGTTGGCAACAGTACGGGTGCAGTGGATTCGTGGCTTCGGCACGTTTGCTTTGGGGGGTTGATCTTACGTCGAGGGGAAAAAATTATCAATCCAACCTCATCCGGAAATATTTCCACACGTTAGTCGTCGTTATCAAAATAATTTTCATAAAAATTACAGTTAATTTTCGTAATTAAAAGCAGCATTAGTGGATTTTAAAAGTGATTTCATGTATTTTATTATTATAATAATATAATAAATAATTTTATAATTATTTTCGATTTAATTAACTATAAAATCAACAATATCTTTCATAATCTCTGTTGGCAACATAACCATAACTCAGAGATCAGTGGATCGAAACCACGCTCTGCTAAATAAATGTTGGCAACAGTACGGGCGCAGTGGATTCGTGGCTTCGGCACGTTTGTGATGGGGGGTTGATCTTACATCGAGGGGAAAAAGTTCACAATCCAACCTAATCCGGTAATATTTCCACTCGTTAGTCGTCGGCATCCGGTAAGATTGCGTTTGTAGGTTTTAAGGGTAAGTCCAAATGTTGAAGGTGGCAGATTGATATTTTTGGTTTGTTTCGTTGACTTTCGATTTGTTACAGGGTAGAGATAATCATATTCAACTTGATTTAAAGTAGATGAATCTTCTGCCTCGAATTGCAGCTGAAAAAAGCTATATCTAATTCTTCTAGGTAGACTTCTAGAGCACCCACATGGCTTTTTTAGCATCCAATCACAGACCAGTGACCCTGTTCGAAAAACCGAGACAACCTGCTAAACTGAGACAAAAATCACACCGCAATGGGATGGTGGATTCGCTATAAACGCGGGACAACCAAAGGATATTTGACTTGAATTGTTCGATTGATTGTTGTTTAAAGAAGTTTTGATAGGACTTTTGATTTCGAGTAACATCTTTATAGTGAACATCATAGGTTTTCCATCGGATTTGTTACGATAGAGATCTCAGACTTTCCCAATAAGAACGCCACTCCACACACAAGGAACCTTTTAAAAGATAGTGAGTTGGCTATAGTCTGGCTCGACTATAGCCATTATGTATACATAGGTCGCAGGAGCATGTAAAGCAAAAGATGAGACCGGGAGGTCCGCTACCCTATGTGCCCATGGTGAGAAGCAGTGAGATTGACTGTGAGCTAAGAAGAATGAATTAATTGGAACAAAAAACCCAGAAAAGGTCATAAGAACTTACCGGAGGGTGATAGAGACCGGAAAAGGCCACAGACGAGGATCATCAACAAGTAAGCGCCCATAGTCCTGAGAAGAGATGGAAAACCCTGAGAAGCCCTCGAAAAGATCTAAAACAAATAAAAACAAAGTTAAATTAATTAAGAAAATTAATTAAAAACAAACCGTGATTCATTATGAATCAACCCTCAACCGATTTTCAGACAGATGAGATCTAATGACCCTAAATAAACAATCATTGAATGACAGTTGAACACATAAAACTTGGTTTTACATAAAATACATAAAAAATACATAAAACTCGTGGCATGGTTAAATGGTCGCTAAAACAGGTTATAAAAACATTTGGTATAAATAAACAGACAAAACTTTAAACAGTAAGGTAGACAGTACTTAAACTCATAAAAAAGGGGTTGTATACTTATGTCAACTACTAAAAAGAAAAATTTAAAAAATAATTTCATACATAGCTTGAATTTATCATATAACCTTGTTGTTTTACTTAACATAACGCTAGTGTCATGTCAACAATCATGCCGTTTCAAAATAATGACAAAAATGTGGAATAACTAAAATATTTCAAGGGGGTGTATACTTTTTTTCAAAACTGTAGTGCTAAATTTTCTACACTTACTACCTCATTGATGTCAGCACATTATTCATCTACAGTTTCATCATTCTTTAACCTACAGTCCAATAACCACTCATATGAGTTGAACTTGTCTATATCAATCGCCTTAATACTCATTACCTGATCATAGTTTCTTTGTTTTTCATCCATATTTTCATATATTTTAAAAAGAGATCCTTCCAGGAAAAAAGGAAAATTTTTTTCCAACTCCTTCGAATCTTGAATTCCTTGAGAACTGGCTATAATCTCGAATTTTGTTTTGCATTCCTTGATCGGAATCGACTTTCCGTCAAATTTGGGAATAATTGCTAACAGCGTTCTAACGTCCATGTAGCCCGGATAGCTGGTAGCACTAGAATAATTCAACAAAGACACAACATGTATAAAATATATTGAAATAAAACGCGTTTCAAAATAACACCAAAATCGAGAATATTAAAAAAAAGTTTTAATCATCAATATACATTGTGTAAAAAAGTAAAATAATTATATGAGGAATTTATAAAAGGAGATTCTTCATCTTGAAAAAGAACAAAATAGGAAATGACAAAAGAATTTTGAGAATTGTTCAGTCATATCATAACCGTACGATCTTAGAATACTTGAGAGGTTTGTCTCATAATTTTATGGTGGATTGAATAAAAATATGCATTGAAGTTATTATCTTATGGTTATTTTTTTAAAATATCGCACAATATTATTGTTAGAATTTTGAAGACTTTATAAATTTTTGATTTTTAAAAATAAATAAAATTAAAATAAATTTTAAATAAATCATCAAAAATGAAATTTATTGTTTCAGGAGAAATAAAATTTATTGTCCATTTTATGTAAACGAAGAAAGGAAATTTTATGTTTAAAGTAGAAATAAAATGTTACGGAAGGTGACAAATAATAAAATTAATTTTAAATTTATAATCACCAATTTTTATAATTAAACAAAACAATTATTACGTAATAAAATTGATTTTCGTGACGAGTTGTCCTACGGCGAGTTTCGTGCGACCAGTTGTCGCGTACCTTTAAAATCCAACTATAATCTCGTGATATCTGGAAGTGTATTAAAGCCTACCGTATGATTATACTCCACCAAGTCCGTACGTGATTGATATTTTCTTCTGTTCTTGCATCTCTCGTTCTTCCTGATCCTTGAACTGTTTTAAATTCTTAGTTCTCTCCACAGGTAGTTGAGATGTAGTTGATTCTTCTCAACGTAAGACAATCTTTTAACTAATGCAACAACTAACAGAATGTATTTATGAGGCTCTTTCGTAAGGTTACATTGAAGAAATTCATGTTTTCTGTTTTTTAAATTTCATATTTACACTCAGTTTAAAAAAAAACTAAAAAACAATTTCAATGCAAATAAAGAAATTATAAAATCAATAAATCAAAAATCTAATCAAAGTAAATTTTTATAGCACAAATCAGGAAAGAAAATTAATACATTACCTATCGCATAAAATGAAAATTTAGGTTTGAAAATTTTAGGTTTCACTTGATTACATACTATAATAACTAATATTTGTTAATGTTGTTAATAAAGTCGACTAATTGTTCGTCGACCGGGAACTGTACTAAGAGATCGTTTCGGCAGCGGGTTGACTCTTTGGTCCCAAAGTAATTCCACCCGTAGTGAGCCAGCTCTGTGGCGTGGTGACTTCTCCAAGAAAAATACTTTTTTTCGACCGCAATGCCTTCTAAATCTGTCGTACATATTAGCATGTTGCAACATCATATGGACTCTTGAAGTTCTAATTCATGTCGATTCTGAGCATGCGATCTTTATTGATAACCAATGGGCGATTACATTAATCCATTGGTGTAGGAATCTATCGAATCATTTAAAATGTGGTTACAAGGGTCGTCAATAGTGTTCAATGAAGATCAATCATCGTCACCAAATTGTATCAAAACCCATTTTTATTATTGATAGTTATTATAATCAAATAAGAATAAAATGCATACGATAAAAATTTATTACAAAGAAGAATTTTTTTTCAAATTTGAGCTTGTGCACATTCAGTTAAACAAAGTTAATTTCACGAATTTGTATTTTTTACATTAATTCACTAAAAAGTAATTTTAATAGAAACTTTGTCGAGCACCACAATAAGAAATAACATCTTCGTGTTATTTTAAACTTAAATATTTAAAAAATAATATATTTAGAGAAAAGAATGATTATATTTATCCAAACGTCTTTTTTATCACAACTATTGTTTCGAAAAATTTTGCTGCGAACATGGTTTTTTTCTCATGGTTACATTTCTTTATATTCGAATTTTCTACATTGGGGGAATCGCTCATAGTACCTGTTTAGTCTGGGTTGTGTGTTGCACTGTTATGGACCAATGTACTCTCAACCATTTCTCACCACTAACACTAAAAAGGATGTGTATCAAACATATTTGCAATAAAAGATTTTATGTTTCTGTGAACCATCTCTATCGTACCCTGACATACGAATCAGCAAGTTGTTGCGGTCGGAAATCCATACATTGCATACATTACATTATACATAATTGGCAAAACATAACTCATAAGACAAAGAGAAGAAGAAGGTGATGGCGTTCAATACATATATTTTAAAAGTCCCAACAAAGTTATATTGAGCTGAAACTCGAAATTGTCCTCGAATATCCTCACGGGACCGTTTTTGATATCCCGCGGACTGACATAGTAGCAAAGATACCACATTGAAACTAAACGCGACATAAAGAAAAGTAGACAAGATCAAATAAAAACCTACCCGTTGACGGAAATCGAATAATCAACCCCACTCAGGTAGAGCGAGAGGAGATGCATCCCCGAAAATATCTTGTTGGAGTTCGAAGATCCGACGAAAGAAGTTAGAGACCCTGAAAAAGATAAGATAATTAAGTAACAGACCCGAAAAATTAAAAATCTCCTACCGAGCCTTCCCAAAAGAATTAAGACACCCACCGAACCTTCGCTTGGTTCGCTTAGTTCTTGTCAAGTCACATTCATGACCGAAACCAGCAAGCCGATAACACGCCCTGAAGGAAGATACCCTGTAAAGAATTAAAAATTAATTGAACAACATTTTGAGAATAAGCACAATATTCCTCAACTCTCACCTGCAATTTGCGAATACGATCATCCACTTCAATCCCGAGAAGAACGAACAAGGCCGCACATTCGCACGACACCTTGCCGAAGACGAACGAGCGACAATCTACCGTGAGAACCGAGCTAGCGAACGCCCGAAACGATTGTAGAGACCACGAGTGCTTCGATCGAACGACGCACCGACGAACGGAATCAGCCGCAGATCTCATCGCGATATCAACGGGCCTCCGAGTATCATTGAACACTGTAATTTCTTGCGGTTTATTATTATAATCTAAATAAACATATTAATACTAATGTCTAAATTTTATTTTTACTTTTATGACCGTTTAGAGTATTTATAGAATTAATGATTAGTTTATACCTCGTTCACTCGTTTCCCACCTCAGAGTAGGTCCAGCCCTGTCACCGCCGCCACCGTACCTCAGTAAAATGTCCCAGGATGTTGCGCGACTGAGTGCGCCGATAGAGCGGGTGGAGGATCACCGAAAATTATCCACACCGCTTCGATTTCGGTCGTAGAATTTCTCGGAGAGAACTGCATAGAACTATTCTTCGACAACATAGGACCGCCGACTCGTTCAGACTGAGCGAGATAGTCATGAGTTCTGACTTGAAACTTAATTTGAATTCGAGTGACCTTCCGCTACAATCAATTTATATTATTCAAACAAATAAATTTTTGACGAAAATTTTATTTTTTAGAGTTTTCACCTTTAATTATTTCGATAATAATTTTATCTAGTTCTAATTTTATAAACTTGATTTTATTATTTCAAATGAAATTATTATTAGGGATATTTTAACCTTACTGAATAATTATTAGGACTCATATGATTTTAGTGTTATTATTAAACGATTTGAATTGTACGATGATTTTGATTTATTTCGATTTATCTTAATAATTCTTCTGATAATTTTATTAACACGAAGTCAGAATCTCAACATATCTTCCTCTGGAAATATTTTGTTCCCAATATCTATAATAGAAAACAACATTAACTTCAACTTAAAATTATATTTGGAAAATTATACTTTCCACATGACGATTTTTCTGTTTTGCGAATCATTGAATTTGAGAAATTGAAGTTTCAAACATTTCATTGACAATGAATCACCGAATATTACAGTTTGTTGGCTTAGGAGGTAAATCTAAATGATCTATGTCGTATTGAACAAATTGGCTTAGATAATTTTCGTCTTCTATTAAGTGCAGGATCTGTAGCGATATTTTCCTCGATTTAGCTTGAAGTGGACGGGATTAGTTTTACAGATGTCGGTTGATTTATTACTGGATGTAGTACAGCATCACTTATGTCTTGTGGGATTACTGGGGTTTCATCTGCGTCTTAATCTACAACTTCTTTCCGCTATGGATCGATCACATTCTCAATTGGCTCTCTTCGTATTATCGGTGTTGGATTTAATTTTATTTTCTTTGCCTGAACTGGTTCGTTTTCATTGATAAATTTCGGAATTTTCCATCGAAGGTTCTCTTGATTACAGGTAATATCATCCTCATGTGAAGATTAAATTCTCCTGTAAATTTCCATTATCACATGAGCATCTTCGTAAGATTTATGTTTTCCAGACTGTTGGATATTTTATGTAAAAGAATGGATGGAAGTTTTTAATTTATAAAATTGTTCACCAATGTATCATATATCCAGAAATTTCTAAATATTTTGTGCCTGCCAAGTCACGAATCACAAGCAGAGAATATATTTCTTTGTATAAATGGTTGAGCTCCATCAGCAGATCGTACTCAACTAAGTTTTTTTTCACGACGTTTTTTCTTCAACATTTCATATTCATCCATTTGATTTCTCAGTTGCTTTTCCTGAATTCTGTGAACTTGGTCTCCAATTTTCAAAATTCTGTGCCTCGGAGTTATAAATGTTTCAACAATTACTTTTCCGAAACAATTTAGGATTTTGATTAAAATTGGAGCCTTTGATTTATCCGCCAATTGGAACGTGAATTCTGCATCCAGAGATGATCGTTCATCGAATTTCCGTCAACTTTCTCTCATAAAACTTCTTCTTTGGCTTAAATCTTCTTCGGAAGGAGTGTAACATGATACTTCTAAACTTCCAATATTGTAGCATTCTTTCATATGTTAATCCACTAAATGTTTTTTTTATATTCTAATGCCACCATTGAAGGTTTTTATGCAGCTTGAATACATATTTCCAAATCTTTTTTCAGTAATCTTCCATGTTTTTCCAATTTGTTATTTTGCATTCGATCCTTTCCAAAAATGACGATTGATTCAGTTATTATTTGCAATTTCAAGGCTACACTGGGAAAATTGACAGTAAAATCTTTAATTGTTTTGGTTGTTGCGCTGAATAATCTTTTGATACAAATTTCCATCTCCAAATCCGTTGTTCTGATGATATTCGGAATAGCCCAATTGATTCACAATCGCTTGTGATTCTTTCCAGGATATTATTATTTGATTAGTAAAATGGCTGAATGGCAAGTAAATAATTTTAAAAAATATCAGTAATTAAATAAGTAAATTATAAAAATATTATCAGTAAATTGGTTAACAACAATCGGTAAACTTATAGGAAAATGTAAGTAAAACAAATTTTTTAACAACAAAAGATAATTCATTGAATTATTAAAGCTTTCTTTGCTTTTACTTGCTACCACGCTTTCCATTCTCCAATTTGTACATTTTTTGCTGCCGGTTGCGGTTATCAAAGTTTTAAACGTATTGTCACACCTACAACATGTTTCCAAAAGAAGTTTTTTTAAAAAGCAGACAATTGCAGGTAGAACACACCAAAAATTGAACTTTAAATTTATTAAAGTTTGTCCATCTTTTGTTGATAAACTTATTCAGATCATATACCAGCTGGTATATGGTATATTTTTGCTTCATCATTCTCAACACGTGATATCTTTTCTCAGTTTTGCCCACTGATAAGCAGATGTCCATAGCTGTAAGTTGATATTCGGTTGTATTACGATTCGCAAGGAAAAATGGATTTCCAGTTCATTAGTTATGAAAAGAAGGTCATAATGACCGTTGCGGAATACAATATAATTTTTTGATTTTTTTTAGCAGCTTAAACATTTGGAGTAAAGACATGGTGTTGGGGAGTTTTTGTTTTTCAAATATCTACGAAAAATAGAAAATTAAAATATGTTTTACGTTTTACATATTATTCACATTGCGATGTCGATATGTCAGTTTTTGAAAAACAATTAATAGCTCCGTTGTGGAATCCAATAAAATATTTCCAATACTTTTGGATTTCCAGTTTCTTCTTTAATGTTCTCTGTAATGAATTAAAAAAAAATCAAAATAATTTTTTTTAAATAACAAAAAACGATCAAAAAAATAAAATTGTGAACGGAGCGATCGAAATGCAAAAATAAAAATTCGAGCGAAAAAAATTAGCAAATTAATATCAAAAATACACTTGTTTAAATAAGCTCAATATTTACAAAACTCGAACTACAAATTCAAAAAACTGTTAAACTCTAATCATGTCCGACTGTGAAACCGGGACATTCGCCTTTGAGGCCGAAATCGCCCAGTTGATGAGTCTAATCATCAACACATTCTACTCTAACAAAGAGATTTTCCTTCGGGAATTTATCTCCAATTCCAGCGATGCGCTTGACGAAATACACTACAAAAGCTTGATGGATCCATCCGTGCTCGTCACCGCCAAAGAACCAATGATCAATGCTACTTGGTCAGTTCATTAATGATACTGACTCCAATTGACGCCATTTCGAAATCATTAAACTTATATCTTTGTAACCATTTAAAAATGTTTGCTTTCTTTAGATTCTTGTTATCGTA
>MQRK01214598.1:0-10632 GCA_001938485.1 Girardia tigrina
AATTTTTTATAAAAACAACCACGTTTTTCAAGCATTACCAATGCACTAAAAAGAGGAAAATAATTTTTTTCTAGATATGTGAGAAATTTTATACCTAACCAAAAACGTGGGGCATAGAATGATCGATTGTTACTAAAAAGCAGTAAAGAGGAAATAGCAGTTACTAATAGCAGTAATTCAGAAATCCGCCCACTTTTTTGGGTTAGGTATAATTTATAATAATATAATTTTGTAATAATATAATTTCTCACATGTCTAGAAAAAAAATTATTTTCCTCTTTTTAGTGTATTGGTAATGCTTGAAAAACGTAGTTGTTTTTATAATTTTTTTTATTGATAATATTATTTTTCCGTAATAAAATATGCAACAAAACATTTTACCGCTTTTAAACTGCATTTACTTAAATTAAAAATATTATTTTTAATTATTAAAAAAAATATTTTAAAACAACTACTGTTGTTTTAATAATCAGAATTATCAAATAATATATTTTCGAAAATCGTGTTTTATTGTTCTTTTAATAATCAATGGATGAAATTTACACCGCTTTTGGTACGTAAATCATATTATAGTATTCCAATATTCTCTCTTGATATTTGAAAAATTGTGTTTCAAAATTTTTCTATTTTCAATTAATTTTTTACGACGACTAGAATCAATATTTGTTTTGACAATTATCTTTAAAACACTTTTTTCACAAAAATTTCTTTTATCAATTTACTAAATTTTATCCATTTCATTACTCAGATCATTTGTGTTGGGGTGATATTATTGGTGTTGTATTTTATATGATTATTCTAATTTAATTAATTTAAATTCATGTGTTTCATGGTATGCTTTAGCATCTGAGTTTATTTTGCCCCAATATATTATTTAGATATGTCTCTCTTCTAAGTGTCTCTAACTCACACTTATTAGAGATCCATATCGTACCCCATCAACCTCATCTGGCCCGTTTATCTCACCAGTGAAGCTGATGAAGTACCTACTGGGTTCTACATTATATTTAAATATATTAAGTCTATGAAAGTCGGCTTATGCTACTTCTATTTAATTAACGATTTTCTTATTTTTTTCTCAACTTGTTTTTTTATTTGATTACTATATTTCTTATTATAAGTTTATCATTTTCACATCAGAGATTTAAGTTAAAAGAACATGAACAAATTATATGTTTACATTGTTTTATTAAAATATAACAAAAGAAAAGACTAATCAAAGGCAATCCACCCATCGTCCCTAATCATCCAAATCTGATAGATTGACAAACTCTTCACCTTCACCAGTTGTGATAGATCTGAACTGTAGGCGGTCACGAATCTCCTTCTGAATTTCAAGTTTTGACTTAAAGTCCAGCCATTCTTGTTGTTCTATAGTCTCTTGCAAATTATTTGTTGGAAAAAGCAGCGAAATTTGATGCGAGGTATCAAAATCAGGAGACTCTCTTTGCCTGGTGTTATTTCTGATTACCGTCTTTTCATCTTGGACGTCAACCTCAATACGACTGGTTTTAAAAATAGCTTGCAGCTCATTCTCTGCCTGTTGAAACATTTGAGCCTTTCGCTTTCTCTGCTCCCGCCGCTTCTGGGTTCGGCTGAGCACCCCGGAGGAAGATGATGCTATATCCTCTTTCATAATTGACCCATAAATGTTTGGAATAATCTCCAGAGGCTTCTTTTCTGTTTTTGATCCGATCTTGCTTGCTGTTTCTATAATTATTTCCGGTTGCTCTTCTTAAAACCTTTTCGATCACCTTCTTGTAGTAGTTGGACATATTTTGTTGAATTCTTCTCCCGATGACCTCGTTTTGCAAAGACTTTATTTTTTGTTGTCCTTACAAATATTTGTCCACAACCGGTTTGTGAATTGATAGAGGAACTGAATTCTTTCTGTAATCCTCAAATTCGGTTGTCCTCTTATCTTTTCCTCTTATTTTTTTCGATTGTCCTTTATCAAGACATGTGGAGCCATTTATGAACCATGGTATGAATTGATGAGAATATTTCAAAGTTGTGGAAACAATATTGGATCGATGTTTTGGAAAATAATCACTAATGAACACGGAATCAAACCGAACACAGGTATTTACGAAGGCGACAGTGATTTGCATTTACCGAGAATTTACGTTTACTTTACTTCTGGAATTCATGGAAAATGTGTGCCAATCAGCATCATGGTTGAATTGAATAGTACCACTCTCGATTATGTACGGAATTCGAACCTTGCGAAATTTATTTTTATTTTATTTATTTAATTTATTTCATCGGAGGTTCCTCAAGTGTTTCTAAGAATTGCGAAAGACATACGGCCCTCTTCAGGGCCAAAATTCGTGATTGAAAATTGGAGACGGATTGGACAAAAACATTGGTAGCAGAATGTTATTGTCGGCAGCCGCCGGCAACCGAGGTGATATTACATGATAAATTTTGTTTTATGTTTAAAATTGAAATGTTTGCGTGTAATATTAATATTTACAATAATTTTGAGAATATATTTTACAAAATTAATAAAATAAGAAATATTAATAAAAAGAAAGGTACATTTATTACGTCCTCCCCTCTTTTGTTGCGACTTGGGGGAGGGTGAAATCTGTCGAAAAAGGTGCGAAAACTCATCAAAAGTTATCTGGGCCTGAGGCATTGCAGGAGCCGAAAATTGTAACTATGTCAAATGCTCGAAGAAAAGGCTCGCTAAACGGCATCGTGTGGGAAGGTTTTAATTTATCCGAAGGGGTCAACTCTCTCTCAAGACAAAAAATGAGACGCCCATCTCTGATTCTAGACGATGAGGCGTTCAACCGGAGACGGTCCCTCGGGGGAATCCGAATTCCGAATGAAGTCTTGGGGGAGTTGAAAAAATAACTGGAATCACAGATATTCCAGGAGAAAGGACAATAAAAGCCTTTCAGACGACGGTCAAGTTTGCAGAGGACGAAGCATTAGGAGATTCAGAGAATGTGAGCGAGAACGCTGAAAACATTCAAATATGCGTAAGAACAATTTCGGAAAAAAACTGTTCTCATTGAAGTCCAGATGGAAGACAAAATCGAGACTCTAAAGAAAAGATTGTGGCGCAAAGAAGGGATTCCAGTGCGGTTACAGAGATTGATTCTCAGTCGTACAGAGCTTCTGGATGGCAGAACTGCAGGGAGCTGCAACATAAAACACGGATGCACTATCCAGATGCTCTTACGACTTAGAGGCGGTATGGAAACGGTGCACCTAGAAGATGAGTTCCAAAATGAATGGAAGAGAAAACGAATCGAGAAAGGGCTATTGACGAGGCTAAGAAATAAAGCCTGTGATGCCAAGTCAAGTGAAGAGAAAACTAAAGCAAGACTCCAGTATGAAGAGAAATATTTAGAATTAGTAGAAAAATTAGAAAATTTAAAGGATCTTGAAATTCGATTGGGGAAAGAAGCCAGAGTGGACGAGATCGAAGAAGACCTCAAGGGAATTGAGAAAAAATATGAGGAAATGGAGCAATTAATGCTCATTAAAGGAGAAAATAGTTTTGTCACGGGTCAACTCCGAGACATCGATTGAAGTGGATGGGATGCCTATGCATGTTGCAGATTCATACAAGACATGTAGTAATTTTATTCAATATCGAAAAGCTACACCAATTGTAATATCTTGGTTTTGTTTTTCTCAGGAACCTACCAAGCACAACTTCTATAATACTTTCCATTTTCCATAACATAAAAAATCAGATCACTCTTACTAAACTATCTATTAATATCATAAATAAAAAATTGTTAAAACAACTTTCTGCTTTTATATTTTTATTAAAGAATGATTTACTTTTAATTTTCTGAATGAAACATTTTATCTAAATTATCGAACCAGTATAATATAAATATTTATATACATAAAAATAAATGTATTACTTTATTTTATATAGTTGTCTTTTTAAATTTTAATGAACCTTTTTACTTTATGAATCTGATGAAAATTAATTTCATTTGTCAAACATTTTAATTTTATTTTTAATTGGTAACATAACCATAAGTACAGAAATGTATTATAATAATATATATTTATTCATTAAATATTATATAGCTTGATAATATTTTCATAGGTTATGGAATTTACAAAAAAAAATCTTTAAATGAATGTACCTTCACTTTTAAAGGTTAATGATCTCTGATGAAATATATATGTTTGATTTTCTGTATTTTTAAGTATAGGTTTTTCAATTAAAAATATGGTTTTAGACATTAATATTTTTACAATTGCGTGATGAATTATTTTATTTGAAGATAATAATTATTGATATATAAATGATGACTAACTTTAATATTATAAACTGTTGTATCCTTTAAGAGATATATTATAACAATTGCTTTTGTTTCTTGAACAATAAAATAAGCTATATATAAAAAACTACATTTACAAAATATAAGAAAGACATCTACGTAAATAAAATATTGAGCTACTATATATAAACTAGCAAAAGACCCATCATGTATGACGGGTGAGCTAAATTTTTACCTTTGAGAGTTTCTGTTTTAATTTTACAATCATAATTAATTATAATTTATAGTTACGAATTGGGTGTTGATTTAACAGTCGGTCGATCAGTACGGTTTTCGATCGATTTCATTAGCCTACAGGTGTCTTTCGACAAAGGCACTGCATGGACAGAATCATCTCGATGCTGCCTATCAAGGCTGACCATATCTTTACGAGGAGTTGCACCTGTTCTTTCACCATTTCACATTTTGATCATAGTAAACTTTGAGCGTGAGCGACAAACCAACGAACAATTAAGACATGTATTATATATAAATCGTTTAATGTTACATTTTAAAATTTTTATTTAATAATCTATTGCTTACAATTGTTAGTAGATAATGAAGCGTGATGAACATACAAAATGATGTTATTTATATTTAATTGTTATTATAACTAGAAAAATAATTATTTATTAATTATTATTAATAATTATTATTTTATTAATTATTGTAATAAACTAAAATTACAAAAATTGACTTAAAATTTTAATTCTTGGAATATTATCAAATACTACACGAAATCAATATATATTTAAATTTGTATTTAAGTAAAAAAATTAATTTCATTTTATGGAAACAAAGGATGAGTTTTCGGTTTTACAGACGGGTTTTAATTCACATTATGAGAGACAGTTTTGTAATTAATTTGAGATAAGACACTACTGTTTGTTGAATGCTTCAATAAAAACGACGAATTACACGCAAAATGTATTATATTCCACCAACTAAAACAACAGAATTTATATTTCCTGATCTTCCGGATTCTCGATTTCGCCATCACACGCACCCATGATATCACCATCATACATCTCATAGTCGCTGAAATAATCAGGTACTCGTCGAACCCTCATCGATCTGTTTGAATCTGGGACAAGACTTGTGTCGCTCATTACATTATCATCGTCCGAAAATCCAACTCTCGCGGGTTGTGATTCATCTCTGACTTCTACTCCTGTGTTTGTAGTTGCGGATTTTGATTTTGATATCATGCCCATTAAATCTACAACATGCCTAGTTTAATTAATTCCAGTTAATTCAATTATCTCGCCACAAATTAATCTATTAAATTCTTTTCAATTCAATTTTTAAAATCTTGCAAATTTTAAACTTTAAATTTATTAAGTAATGTTCACAATAAAACTTAAAATTTATTTAAAATTGTATCATAACTTCTATTAAATTGTTATGACTATAAAATGTAGTGGGCTACATATTTCTGTTTATTTTCCAAGTGACAGAACAGCTTCTTATGTTTTCCATTAGATGGACATTTGCTCTCAGGCAGAATAAGCAGCTGCTCATGTCTTGTATGGATGGATTTTGGATAATCAACATCCACTTCCAATATGTAACCCACATCTCAATTAGGATCCAGTTTTTCTATTCGAATTTCTTCTGGTTGATCAACCCATTTGAAATTATCAAAAGGTAATGGAGCACTCATTGTCTAACCATATAAATTGTTGGCATCCAAGTATGTTATGTATGAAGATGCCTTTGATGGATCATAATTTTTCATGTATTTGTTGTTTGCCTCACCATACAGATAAATAAACTGACAGATTCCACCTCGGATTCCTTTTTAATGTCGTAATCTTTCAGGATTTGAAGCCTTATGCCTGTATATTTCAACATTGCTGTCCAACTCATTCTTGGTGATGTAAAGAAATGAGCCGGATCCAACTTGTGGCTCTTAAGTGTCACATCCCGAAAGCTCTCGAAGACATCCGTAAGAAGCAGCACATCTGTTTTGAGGTATACATCACTATATTCCCCAAGTGTTTGACATTTGAAAACTTGCCAGACATTTTGTGCATGTTGATAATCAGCATCACTAATGTCAGTGTCATTAAGCTTCTTGTAAAATGCTTCTTTAGCGGGCAATGTTGTTTCATCCAGCGATCTCCATGATATTATATAATCATATGGGAATACTCCTTTCCTTTTGACCAAGTCAAATGTATTTGGAAATAACTTCCTAGTTTCCTTTAGTACATCTGATGGAACATTCTTGACAAGACTGTCCAGCGATGATGACATGAACCGGAAACTATCGATGAATCAGAGTTTAATTTTTCCCACATGCTTGGTAAATGTAATGTATTTCTCCTCGCTATTTAGAATAACATCTATGTTCCCTTTGATTTTTCCAAGTTCTCTTACTATGAAATGGGAGTCATATCCATTAAGATTTTGGAATACAACAGGAATATTTGTACATGTTTTACATCGCAAATTGCAGTTATTACATGCTGCTCCTCGATATTTTCCAGTGAAATGACAATGGTCTTTGACATTGTAATTTTCTTTTATGAGTGGCTTTTCACACATGTAACATTGTGTTGTCTCGCTCCATTCACATTTTTCTTGCCATGTCATCACCATATCTAGCTTGTGTTGTTGCAACATGTCTTCAATTGTGTGGGCATAAGTCTCCATACGTTTCATAAAATGTTCCGCTGCATCTGGACCTCGGTATAGGAAAGGCTCCTTATCAATACCCAATGCATACATACAGTATGATGATAGCTCATAATACTGATATGCTGTCGTACTACTAAGTTGTGAATTTGGATTGCATGTTTGGATTGGGTTTAGAATGGCTTCAAAGTCATAATATATTATGATGGGCACTTTCTGCATCTTTTCATATTCTTTGAATTCGATATAATCTTCCTTTGGAAATTCCGCTCTGATGCAATGATTGTTATTGCAATAGGCCTTGTGCTCTACCGACTTGACTGCTGCTTCATCTCCATTGAAAGGTAGAAAGCATCTTTTGCATATCTCAACCCTTCCTTTATGTTTTGATATTTGGGAGCTTACGAGGCGGTCAAAGTTCTTAATCCATATATAATGCCTCTTTTCTCCATCATCTAACAATAACAAATCCCTATGATCTTCAAATTCTTCCTTACATACAAGTAAGGGATAAAAATTTTCCTTCTCCAATCCATATATGTTGATTGATACATTGTTGCGGCTTCCAAATTTATTGACTTCTTCCAGGCTTGGTGGGAATTTAATATATTTGAAGTTATATGGGTGCTGCAGATTGTCGTATTTCAATACTCGTGATGCATGCTTCTGATCATCAACAAATTTTGATAGTATCGCATACTTGAAGCACATGTTGTCATTATTATGAACATTGATACATGACTTTTTCTTGACTATCCATTTAGGAAGCGGTATGTACGAGCTGCCTCTCATTGGTGAGTATTTATGAACATGGATAATCAACTGATTTACAGATGCCAGAGTCCTTCCACTCTTCTTCTCCTTGCGTTCATCAGCTTCCTTTATTATCCTGGCATGTTCTTCCTTAAACCAGTCCGTGATATCATCAGATTCCAATATTGGTCTATTTTTGGTCTTGAAAGCTACATATGATAATTCATCATCAACATTGGTGAATGTTGCCTCCAATTTAAGGTTGACTTTGATAGCCTTGAAATCAACCATATTATCTTGTAGAATTTCCATGGTTTCCTTCTTGGAATATTCTAGAAACTCATGGAGACTTGTAACCATGCTGCCTATGTTAACCTGGGGAGCCTTGATAACATATTGACGCACCTTCTTATTCAATGAAGCTTTATGAATTGGCCTCTGTCTTGAGCTTTTTGAGCTTTAAAATTTGGAGGTTGATAACTTGAAGTTAATGATTTATAAGGTAGTTCTTTTAGAACTTTATATATTATTCAGCATTTTTTACATGTTCAGATGTGTATTGATATGATGAATTCAATACGTTGACATGATGAATGCATGATGATGTCTCATTGGATACGGTCATGTTTTGAATGGTTGATACGATATTGATTGATAACATAGTATAATACATATCTATTATATAATATTTACACACATAATGTGTATATGTTCGAAAAAGCACTTGGCATCGATTTTTTTCAAAAATGTTGATATGGAATCTGATTATTCAAATATGAGTTACTATGCATATGTTCAGACAGATTTTTCATATATTGCTTGCTTCGACCTGTGCCTAGGCTATACCATATGGGGTTTCTACACCACTTTACACTATAATACACAACATATCATAAAGCACTATGTATTGATTTTTTTTTCAAAAATCTAAGATCATATTCTGACTATTCATATATGAGTTACTATGCATGTGTTCGAACAAATTTTTGATATTTTGGTTGCTTCGCCCTTTGCCTAGGCTTTACCATATGGGCATTCGGCACCACTTTACACAATAATACACAACATATCAATAAAGCACTGTATATTGATTTTTTCGAGAATCTAAAATCATATTCCGACTATTTACCTATATGTTTCTATCTATGTGTTCAGACAGAATTTTGATATTTTGCTTGCTTCACCCTTTATTCTGCCTCATTTTAAACTATATTATATTAAAACATGAATATATTGCACTTTGTGTAATTGTGAACTTATTGATTTTGAACACTTGTATACGTGCATTATTGATTTGCACATGTGCAGCATTGATTTACACATGTGCAGCACAAGCGCATCTTAGTGCAGTATTGATTTTTACACTTTTTGAGTAATTTTGAAGGTTTTTACATGTTTTCCATGATTTTTAAGGTGTTTTTCATGATTTTTAAGGTGTTTTCGACTGTTTTTATATATATAACATCAAAATGTTATGTATCATGGTTACGGTAACCTAGGTACTTTTGATGGTTAATGACTAAGGTCAAGTACTTAGCTGATTATGTAGATGTTATATATAATATCAATACATGTTTTAAGTACAATAGGAGTTTTATACATGTAGTCTTTACATGTAAAATAAAAGGTTGTGTATCATGGATGCGGTTACCATGGTACTTGTGATTGATAATGAGGGACATTGAGCGATTCATGAAGTATTGTATGATGGTAAACAACACACACATATCATATGGGTTTCAGATATATACGAAAATATAGATTTTTGAGCACTTTTTTTGAGAATTTCAAAAATGTTCGAAAAAAATCAATTTATCATCACTTTTTTGAAAATGTTGATATGGAATCTGAATGTATGTATGTGGATTACTATTCAAGTGCATCAGCACTTTTTTGTTATTCTGATCCCTTATGCATCTAAAATCGATGTGCACTTTATGCAAATTTACACATTCTGCTTATTATAGAGAAAAGTAATCAATATATGAAAAATTTAATTTGCACATTTAGATAGAGAATCAAAATGTGCATCAAACACACCATATCGATTTTTGACACTAGTACTTTTATAAAATTTTATGTATTAATTTTTACACTTTTGCACATGTGCAACTTAAAAAGCATGGTGCTAGCACATAAGAAATGTGCGGCGCAGTATGCACTATCAATTAGCACTTTTAAAGTATCGATTAGCATATTTGGGCACTATGCAATGATTGATTAGCACTTTTTTCTTGGGTCCTTAGTTACGGGGTGACGGTTGCTATGGATATGGGAACCATTACCATGGTTACAACCACCTTGGATCACTGTATTCGTTGCTGATGAGAAACGTCCCTTGGTTACCGTTACCCTAGGAACCATGACCTTGGTTACCGTCACCAAGTGAACGGGAACCGTTGCTGTCTGTGGCTAGGGAAGCAAGGACCAATCAGAAGCGTTGATAGGATGATCGCGACCGTTACTAAGGTGATCACGACCGTTGCTAAGGAACCAAGGGCCAATCAGAAGCGTTGATAGGATGATCGCGACCGTTGCCATGGAAAAATGCGGTGTTCTCCCCTCCGGGAAGGGGTTGGGGGAGAATCCGAATTTTTCCCCTACTCACAGGTCGTTCTTATGATGGAAATTCAATAAAAAATAAATCCCAGCAACCTAAAGAAGTGAAGAAGAATGAAGAAAAATAAAAATAATGGTTGCGATCAGGGAAAATATTGTCAATTTGGCGAATGATCTTTGCATATTTTACACATCCCAGTCTCATTTTGTATTTACGATTATGAGAACGCAGGCATATAACTTAATTCGATTGTTATCCTTATCGTCTATTCAAGAATATCATTCTATATTATCAAAAAAGCTGTTGACAAATCATATCGTTCTCATCAATCAGGGAGTAGAACTTAAAAATTTAATCCATCAAGAAATGCGTGATATTTCA
>MQRK01214599.1:9055-19815 GCA_001938485.1 Girardia tigrina
ACTCAATCTCAATGGAGCCAGATATATCACGGCAAGAGATGAGCTGAATGCCGGGATCGAGTGGGTGGACGAGTTCTGCTACCTGGGCTCAATAATCGAGAGCAGAGGTGGCTCAGGTAGTCTCTTTAACTCTTATTTTATTCTTTTTTTTATTTTTTTTATTTTATTCTTATTTATTCTCTTTAATTTGAAAATAAAATTTGTATTGTGTAGATAAGAGAAATATATTTTTAAATAATAATATCTCTCTGTGTTTTGATTTTCTTGTTAAATCATTTCATAAATCACCTATATTCCAACAATTTTGGCGCTCAACGTGGGGCACGATTTTGAAAAATATTAATTATTTGGAAAAATCCGAAAATCACGTTTGTGGGAATATCAGTGTGAGTATATAGGTTTAAAGCCGTAAGATATGCATAGCACACGCACTACATATAGTAATTAATTAAGTTACAATTTCGAATAGTGTTTTATTTTTGAGTACAAGCAGAGGGCAAGCATCACATATAGTGTAATTTATATAAATAAACAGTAAAAATAGACCATACACGTACAATTATTACACGAAGTATAACTCGAAACATGTCAGATACTGAGAATAAAATTAAAAGATCCCTAGTGAGGTCATTAGATTTTTTGCCGTTGGAGCCATTTTCAGGAAAGCTTGAAGAGTTTGATAGATATTTTAAGGATTATAAGAGCTATGCAAACGCGAGCGGTTGGGGAGAAACCGAAATTTTTCAAATAGTCCAGTTGCGTCCATTAGGCATCCGCCGAGATCGATTTTACAATTTCCAGGAAGCTATTAAATTATCGATAAGAAACTGTTCAATTTTATTTCCTATTTAAAAGGTTACAAAGGCTACTATGGGAATAAAATTGGGTCTGTACTGTATATTTAATGACATAAATGAACCCTTTGACGATTTATTGCTTGACAAATTGATATGTATATTTAACGTCATTTTTATACAAAAATTTAGATGATTACGAATTAAGAAAACACGATTCTTCGATAAATGGTTTATTCAACCTGAAAAACAATAATGTTCGTCTAAAATTGGTCAATTTCTTTATAAAGGTTTTGAAAATGGTGTTGTAAGAATTCAAAACAATATTTAACTATAATTTAATATAACTTTCTTTTTAAATAAATTATGGTATTCAAGACAACAAAATATGTTTAATGTTCTTCTGGTTTATAAATGTTTAAATCAAGTGAGAAAGAAATTGGAGATCAAAGTAAATAAATAATAAAAGGTGTGCTCATTTGTTACTATAAATTTTTATATTTTATTATTTTTTCCGTAACTAAGAAATAAGTAATTAGCAAATGATTGTCTGTTGGTCTTTGTACAAGAACTATGAATTCGGAATCAAATAAATTTAATTCTGACATCCATTATCATTGAAAAAATCTTTTTGTGGTAGGGGATTATGAAAAGCGTTTTGTCATTTGATTTAAAAATATTCTAATTTAGGTCACATATAATTTGCAGTACGTGATGTTTGGACGAAGAACATTTTGACCAGGGCATTTTTAAGCGAAAATTACTGCGTGACCCAAAACAAGAAAAACAAAATAACTGGGTGGCCCTAGGGCCAAACAGTTAACATGTTTAAAAACCACCTTGATTATCCTGCAATAAAAAATAGTGTCTCAGAGCAGAACTCCGCCCATTTTTATTACGAAAATTTTTTTCACAAGCATTGGGGTCCAAAATGCCTTGAAAATAATTCAGGCACAAGTTTCTGATATGTAGTATTGATGTACAAATACAAATCTAAAATTATTTATCAAGAATACAATGTTAACAAACGGCTTGATTTGGACATTGATGATGTTTTATTGTCACCAGAAGATGATATTTTAATAAAAATATTTAATTCTCAATTTATTAGTTTATGTGTTGTTCAAATTTTTTTTGTTTGGTCAATATGTTGGGTATTATTTAAAATTTATCCTTAATTCAATTTTTCACTTTTTAAAATACAAATCTTAAATCTTTATCTTTAATCGTAAATCTCTATTCTTTATTCTTTGATCAATAATCTTTTATCAATAATTCTCAATCAATAATCTTTTATCTTTTGATCTGACTTCAATTATTCAGAAAGGTCTTCCAACATAAATATATGAATAATGAACACAAATTCTTTTATCAAACTTTATTTCAAATAACAAATATCAACAAGTCACAAATAATAATAATAATAATTCAATTTTGGATGACAGAATATAAACACAATCAATATCTCGTGCGAGTTAACAGATTACAGTAAAAACTGCAAATCTCCAAAGTCGAACGATGATTTGATTAAAACTCAAAGATTTTATATTAAACCCTCTTCTCCCAAATGGGGTACTTATGGTTTAATATTTTAAAAAGAATAAAGTAAAAATAAAATAAGTTTTTACGTTACTTTTTAACACGACTTCTTCTTGGTTAATTTCTTGCAAATATTTTTAGGCAACTAAAACTAGATTTGATGTTGTTTATATAGTAATTTTCCTCAGCCTTGAAAATTGATGAGATAAAACAAAGACTAAAATATTTATAATTTTTGATGAAGTAAAACAAATATTTATAATTTTTAATTCCAAGTTTTGTTAAACTAAATATTATTTTATTTGAAATTTATAATTTTGTCAAAAGAATTATTTTTGAATTTTTACTTATAAAATTTTATCAAGAAGTGTTCATATGCTTTTTCCAAAACCCTAACAAATAAATATGGTAGATGATATTTTTAAAACTTGTAATTTTAATGTAATTAACTGTAGCAACAAAAAGATAAAAGAACTAAACAACTTCTTAGACCATTTATTTTCAAATAAAATAACGGCATGTTTTTTTCACTTATTTAAACAAAATACATTTTTCTTTTAATATTATTTAATTAATAATTATTGACAACCCCCAAGATTCTACTGAATCTTCAACACAAAACATAATCATTCAGATTTTCGAGTAGCTTCCGTTTCCTTTGAGGTCGTTCTGACCTTTCACTTCTTTCTATTTGATCTACGTGTTTTTCATCAGAGTTTCTTTGACTCTGCAGAACAACTTTCCCAACGGTTGTATGATCAGTTTGTATGATTAATTGACATTTTATAAGCTACCAAATTGGATAGTCTTCAACTGTATATTTGATAGATAACCGAGGGGCAACCAGTTAATTTGGTGTGAACTGAACGATCACAAACTAAGTACAGTTCATTGATAAAATATTTGTGCAGAGTCGAAAATAAAAAATGCATAACTCTTGTAAATAAATTAATATTGAAATTTAGATAAATTAGATATATCTATAACATGTGAACATTGAGCGTATGTATCTGACTTTATGTCTACAAGTGATTTAAAAATCCGAAGGCGCTCAAGAACCTTTACTGCTTGCAATATAGATGATTGAGACTCAAAGTAGCATTAGGAGACTTTGAAATGGTTAAGGTGATTAATATGTCAGAAGGTTGTCATCAAATGATGGCTGGGGGTTCATAGCTACTGTCAATCGTTCATAACCCTCAAATAAACCCATTAGGCCTCTAAAAGTTAAATTTGATCAAAATCAGTTTTATCTCATCTACTAAGGAATTTTATTCAAGTTGATGTTTAAAAAAGAAATAGAGGTATATTTTTTCTGTTATCAGAAAATTAAAATTCAGGAAATTTATCTTCAGTTTTTCAAATTGAATTTCTTAAAAATTATTTTTTTTATTATTAAAACTATTAAACTTCCTTCTTTCATTTTTTTCAGTTAATTGGTTCAACAGGAATTAAGTGAATTGAAAATATGAAAATTTTGTAGAATGATAGAAGTAGTTGTTTCATTTTCATTTATTTTTTAATTAAATCGAAATTTTTTATTAGAAAATAGGTTTTTCTTCTGTATTTATTATATAATTAATAGAGAGTGCAGTGGAATATCTCTATAACGAAATTCAAGGGACCTTCAAAATTATTTCGTTATAAAGAAATTTAATACATTTTATGACTCGAAATACTAAATGTGATCAAAAAGATAAACATTCAAGTATATAATTTCAATTAACGAAGTTCTTTATTTAGTACAATTCAATAAGAGGACTTTTATTAATCGCATTAGATAGGGTCCAAAAAATTCTGATACATCCTGTATATTGAAATATATAATTTAAAAGTTGCTCTTCTTCTTCGTGTATAAAATCGGTTATCAACGTTTGCCTTTGGTTGCTCACAGGGGCGTAGCCAGGGTGGGGCGAGGAAGCTCAGCTCTCCCCCTAGAAAAGATGTCAGCCCCAACTAAAATATTTCTTTTGATAAATTTCATTAGAACTTTTTTAAGGAAACAGAATGAGAAACAGAATTTTTATCAGTTCAATTCATGAATAACGGGACACATCATGAATTTGCACACATCAACAAACTAACACATTATCTTTAACAGCAACACTCAATTTACTTACCCACCCCTCTTTTCTTACACTAACACTTTATAATAACTGAACACAGAAGGAAATAAAGAGATTCACAACTAAAGAGAGAAAAGTAATTGATGAATAAATGCACTTCACACACATTCACTCCAACCAGAAATGGGAAATAATATAAGAATAATAATGTAGTACTCACACGCACATACTCAGACCACATAATTGTGCACAAAAATCTACGCCTGGGGCCTGAATTATTGATTACATTGTGTATGTATGGATATAAATAGGGATTGCAAATTTTGCCGAAAAAATCAAATTCGGAATTCGAAATTCGAATTTGAAATTTCTCGAAATTCGAAAAATCTTTAGCCTTTTTAGGTATTATTAACAAAAAACAACAATTAAATTAATTAACATTTATTAATAAAAAGGAACATAATTGTAATAGTCCACTGGCAAAATTAATATATTTTTTTTACTTTCCACCTAACGACGTGTATTTCATTTTTACATGTGCTTTCCTATGGCTTGCAACTCGGGTGATGTTTATTTGTTTCATGTACTTTTATTTATTTGCTTTGTTTTTATTTTCTGTATTATTTTGTTTTTATGTATTTTTTGAATAAATGGTGAAGTCAGGAAATAAAAGAGGGAGTCACAGTGAAGAAATTAATAAGGAAGTCACAATGAAGAGGTCGTGAAATGAAATTATATAATAATCATATTTTACTATGGTTATTAAAAATTTAAAAATCATATTGATTCACTGATCAATTGAATTTTAAATAGTCAAAAATAAATTTTGGCCAAACGAATATAGATTACTGAACGAATTCAGCTTAGTTTATTTTGGGCAGTGTGTTCCTTTTTTTGAACGAAAATCTAGATTACGCAGAAGTACACGGAGTGAATAATTTGTCATTTCAGCACTATAATAACAGATTGAATTATCCATCATTTTTACTACAAAATCCTAAATTCGACGATTATAGATTCCACTACTCTAAAGACAGTTATATTCTTTTAATTTGAGATCAACATTCGTGACTATACGGTACTTTATTCTCTTTTTGTTGATTTGTTGTAGTAGTTACATTAAAAAAGTTTAATCAGAATTTGTCTGATTTTGTTTTCCTTTAAATTATATCAAAATACAACTAGGTTCGCCAAGAGACGTATTTTGGCTAACCTAGTTTATTTGCATTTGGACTATTTCTTTACAAAGCAATAAAAAATATAAAAACAGTCAATTCGACTAATACCAGTGAATTGGTTGTTTTTATAATAATGATTTACGAAAATTTAATTAGCACAGAAAAATTTTCATTAGTAAAAACGATGAAATTAATTATTGTTTTATTTTAATTTGTTTAACATGTGCTTTACGAAAGCCGAGATCACTCAAATCCACATCCCCTAGTCTTGACCGAACCTTTGTGGCAAGGTTACCAGCTATTGAGAACGCTCTCTCGGACTCCACGCTCGTGGGAGAAATTACAACTAAAAACGAATACACAGATTCTAAAATTTTTCCTCGTATGCAATTTTCTTCGAAGAATTTCATTTCTGATTTTATTTTAGATGTTAAACTAGAATTTGTTGTTTCTCGAGTTGAGGTTGACTCAGATGACAAATTTAATTTTATTTTATTCTCCAACCTTTGCATTAAAGTTTGTTATGTCAAAATCACCTTTTCCACTTCATCAGATTCCAAGTATGGTTCATCCGCTGGGGAAGTATTCCTGTTAAATATTAGTCTTTGCGCAAATTTTTTAATAACATTGGTTATTGTATTTTTTGATGGTCTAGTGAAAGAATCATGAATCATATTTTTTCCACCATTATATAGATATTGAATACTTCCAGAAACATTTTTTCTTCTTTGGTTTATTCGTTCTTTCAAACATTCCTGTAGTTTTAATGAGAGTGGATCAGATTCAAAATTATCAAACATGAAAGTTAATGCTGCATCAGCTGAAAGAAGATTTGCATCTTTTCGACAAATGACATCAACAGTAAGCTTTACAGGGAGTAATGTAGAAATAATGTTATTAATCGAGAAAATTTCCGATTCTGAAATAAAAATTTTAGATCTGATGTTAATCAATGCTTTTTTAATACAGTTTTTTAGTTGGTTAAATCTTTCAAGCATTAGGACTAAACTATTCCAACTAATTCTAGTCTCCATAATAAGTTCCAATTCTTTCCCAAATTCCTGTTTCACGTATATTTGCAGAATATCATTCGATTTTCTGGAAAAAACAGAGTATTTTTATAATCGACCGAACTTTAGTTGTGAGAAAACCAAACCCAAACTCCTCATTCTCAAAATGCTGTAGCTCGGCTTCATTATCATTTAGAATCAATCCAAAACCATCATCTTCAACATGTTCTTCATCCTCTAATTCCTCGTAGTCATTCTCTGATAACTGTTCGTTAACAGTTTCTGTAATTTTACCGTCCAATTCGGTTGTATTTGATTTATTATATAGGACATCAAATAGGACATCAAGCAAAGAACAACTGCTGATTACATTCTTAAAGACGGTCCACTTTTTGCAACATCAGTTTTGATGGATGTAACATCCTTATAGAAATTTAGTTTGTTTTTTAGCAATATAGTTGTTAGATCGGCAACACACTTTTCTGCCTGGAAACCTCCTATAACATGAACAAGGCCTAAATTCCAGAAATTTTCCTTGGCATGGAAATTAACATTCAGATAACATCGGTTTCTTGACGAAGTCCATTCATATAAAGTTAAACAAAATCGTGTTCCATATTCTTCAACACTCATAAAATCTTTCATCATTTTGTTAGGGTTTCGGAAAAAGCATATGAACACTTCTTGATCAAATTTTATAGAAGTAAAAATTTAAAATAATTCTTTTGGTAAAATTATTAATTTCAAATAAAAATAATATTTAGTTTAACAAAACTTGGAATTAAAAATTATAAATGTTTGTTTTACTTCATCAAAAATTATAAATATTTTACTCTTTGTTTTATCTCATCAATTTTCAAGGCTGAGGAAAATTATTATATAAACAGCAGCAAATCTAGTTTTAGTTTGCCCAAAAATATTTGCAAGAAAATCAACCAAGAGAAATCGTGTTAACAAGTAACGTAAAAACATATTTTATTTTTATTTTATTAAAATATTAATCATACAAACTATAAGTACCCCGTATGGGAGAAGAAGGTGTGTTTTAATTTACAATATCGTTCGTTTTGGGAGATTCACGGTTTTTACTGTAATCTATTAACTCGTACGAAATATTGTTTTGTGTTTTGTTCTGTCATCAAGAATTGAATTATTATTATTATTTTTGATTTGTTAATTCTGTTATTTGAAATAAAGTTTCATAAAAGAATTTGTGTTCATTATTCATATATTTATGTTGGAAGTCCCTTCTGATTAATCGGAGTCAAAGATTATTGATTAAGAATTATTGATTAAAGATTATTGATTAAAGAATAAAGAATAGAGATTTACGATTAAAGATAAAGATTTAAGATTTGTGTTTAAAAAGTGAATAATTGAAATTAAAGACATTTTAATTAAAACCCAACAATTTCAGAACGAAGTTTTTGCACGTGAAATGTGCGAATAGTGTTGGGTGATTTTGGTAATATATAATCTTGACTATCCCTAGCCATGATGTAATTTCTCAGATCGATAGACGTACAAAAAACTTTAAATGACATATTATCTAAAGCACACATTCATGATATAATTGCAGAAAGTGATTGATCATCGTTTTTGTTTTTTAAATAATTTGTAATTGTCATTTTACATGAGCTGCTTTTTGGAACTGTAACTTCGTCTTCAAGGACATCACGTTTTAAGAGATTAATAATATGTTTTGTTCTTAAATGAGTGTGCTGAGATGTTGTCGTTGACCCACTAGTTTAAACTATCTCTTGACATATTTTACATTTTGCCGTTTGTTTTTTAGATCCCCTTAAAAAATAAAACCAAACAGAATTTCGCGTTTTACATTGTTTTATTTATTCAGTATATGTTTCTTTGGCTATATTTTTTTATGACATTTTGGCCTCTAAAAAACAAAAATTAATATAATTTTATTAAAAATAAAAACTAATATATAATTTAAACTTATATTATATATTATAAGTTTGTAATATATAACTTTATAATATTTATTTATATAAAAATTGAATCAGACTTGTAATATTTGAGGAAAGAAAACCAATTTTATTGCTTTAAGCGAAATTGTGGCTACCGATTGATGGCTGCTAGGATTAACAACGATTATTAAGATTTTTCTTCCTATTTTTTCCTTGCGACGGTCAAATGATGTTAGCAATTTATCTCATAGTCTCCTGCCATCAATGCCTTTTTTTGGCGGTGCACTGCACTAGAAATCGAGTGATATCAACACGTTTTAAAACAGCAGGGTTTAATGATCTACCAATCAGTAACAATTTTTCTTTGTCTGAACCTGAGATGTTGCAGCAAGGGAGAATACTAAGTCTTACTTTACTTATTTGCCTCTTTAGCATCTTTCACCCTTAAATGCCATATTTTTTTTCTGTCTTCAAAAAGTGATATCATTTGAAGTTCCTACTGAACTTTAAATCAATCGATGACTCTGGATAATTTCATCGTTGTCAACAAAAAGCCGCCGCCGACCGTTGTCGATTTATTGTCGGTCGATTACTGCCACTCAAGTAATCGATATCGCATCGTGGTGCTTTAAGCGTTCCGGTGGGCCTAATACGGACCTGCACTCAACAGCAACGCTAGATTAATCGATCATTCGAATCAATCCTGATAATCGGTGCCCAAATCGACCATCATTTTGGTCGTATCAAAGGAGCATTGAGTACCATCAAACCAAATAGACAGATGTAGTGGCCACCTCTATAAATACCGGGCCCACGCAGGTGTGCCACCGTTACAGGTCCCATTTCCAAGTACCCGTGTCTGTTTTCTTTTATTATTTAGAGATGTGAGTACACATCACTGAAAAATTTCAAATCATAAAAAAAACAAATTTCAATTTACATTTTTGGAAATTAACTTTATTCCAAATAAATGTAGTAAATCTTATCATCGATAACTAAGGAAAACATAAGGCAACGAAAATTTTATTTCTGAATTAATTAATTTAAACAACATGTAATTAATGACAATAATATCATTATTATAACTTATAAAAAAATACAATTTTAAATATAAAACATGAATTTCAAAAATCATAAATTCTAAAGAATTACAACTAAATTTTTGATCTGTTCAATCAATATTAACAGTTAATTTCGAAATTTTTTCAAATATAAAAATTTTAAATATCAAAATATAAAACTAATAAAATTTGTGGAACACAACATATTCCCCCGTTAAAAAGGTTTTCTAATAATGTTTTTAAACTTGATTACATTCTGATTCGTCTTTTGTTTATAAAATCGCGATAGATGCTGTGATCTTGGATTCTATGAGGCCGTAAGTCGTAAATATGTGTGGTGTTATGAGATTGTTGTGGAGTTGTTGTGTTTTGGGTGTTTGGTATTTCATCTGTATTGTTTGTTATTATCATATCATTCGTGTTTGTGGCCGTGTTGTTGTACATGTTTGTGTCCGTATTTGTGTGTCTCGGTTGAGTTGTGAAAGGAGATGTAGACTTTGTTTGAGCGGGCATAGCGGTCTGTAATAGGTCCTGCAAAAATGTACTGGCATTGTTCGTGTTGCTGTCGTTGGTTGAGTGGGGTATATCGTCTAAAGTAAACACGGGTTTTATGTTGGTGAGGTGTACTACGCAGTCTTTTCCGTATTTATTGACTTTAACTGTATGTGATTAAATTTCGATAACCTTGAATGGACCTACCTAAGCGGGTTGTAAACCTTTTGCATATTCGTCTTTTAACCAGATGAACTTTGAATTGAAAAGCGATTTCGGTAAGAATTCAGACTTATAATCTGGTACTCTCTTGTATAGGTTTTGGTCGATGGTCTGAAAGTAATCTCTTGCTGCTTTAAGTTGTAACTCGTCTGGAGTAGGTCCATGGTCAACTAAGTCGGCTGGAAAGCGTATTGTTGTCCAGAAAATAACTTGTGTCGGTGTGACGTTAGTTGCAATAATGGGAGTGTTTCACCACCCTAGTAGGACGAATGGTATGACTTTGACCTAGTGTTTGTCTGTCTCTGCAAGAATTTTAAAAGATGTTTTCATTGTGCGGTGGAATAGTTCTATAAGAGACAGAAGAAATTGGAGAACCGACAATGACACCAGCGCAAACCAGTACAACCACAGAAGAAAGAGTCGTAGAAAACCTCAACATTTCAGGCAACCAGATTCAATCCGTGACGGAC
>MQRK01214620.1:22684-37274 GCA_001938485.1 Girardia tigrina
ATATATATATATATATATATATATATATATATATATATATATAATATTAAAACGTTATGTATCATAGTAACGGTAACCGTGGTACTTGTGTACATTAGATGATTATATAGATGTTTGTATAGTGCTGATGCATGTTTGAAGTGCAACAGGAGTTTTTACGTGTAGATTTTACATGTAAAATAAAATGTTATGTAACTTGGTTACAGTAACCACGGTACTTGTGATTATACTTGTGTACATTAGGAGATTTATGAGGTATTGTTTGATGGTAAACAACATACATATATCATAGGGGTTTCAGATATGTACGAAAAAATAGAATTTTGAGCACTTTTTTGAGAATTTCAAAAATTTTCGAAAAAATCGATTTATCAGCACTTTTTCGAAAATGTTGACATGAAATCTGAATGTACGTCTGCGGGTTACTATTCCAGTACATCAGCACTTTTTGGATATTCTGCTTCCTTGTACCTTTAAAATCAATGTGCACTTTGTGCAAATTTGCACATTATGCTTATTATAGAAAAAGTAATCAATATATGAAATTTTTAATTGCACAATCAGATAGAGAATCAAAATGTGCATCAAACACATGATATCAATTTTTGACCCTAGTACTTTTAAAAAATTTGATGTATTGATTTTTGCACTTTTGCACATATGCAACTTAAAAAGCACTATGCTACCACATTAGAAATGCGCGGCAAAATGTACACTCTCGATTAGCACTTTCAAAATATTCCTTAGCACCTCTGAGCACTGTACAGTGATCGATTAGCACTTTTTTCTATGGTCCTTAGTTACAGGGTGACGGTTGCTATGGATATGGGAACCGTTACCATGGTTACAACTGCCTTGGATCACTGTATCCGTTGCTAATGAAAAACGTCGATTGGTTACCGTTACCAGGGGAGCCGAAACCGTTGCTAAGGAACCGGGAACCAATCAGAAGCGTTTCCAAGTGAACCGGAACCGTTGCTATGGTGATCGTGACCGTTGCTAAGGTACCAAAGGCCAATCAGAAGTGTTTTTAGGTAATCGAGACCGTTGCTAGGGAATGAGGAACCAATCAGAAGCGTTTCTAAGGTGATCGCGACCGTTGCCATGGTAACCGTGCGCGGTAACTGGTTACGTTGCCATGGTAACCACGGTAACTAGGGACGACCCCCCCCACACCGGGGGGTGTCTGCCGCTGAATGCCCATTTTTCCCCTACTTTGGTATTGAGACCGAGGCTGGTATGACTACTTGTCTGGCATATGCAGATGATATTGCACTAGTTGCAACCAGCAACTCTTGTTTGCAAGCCACGTTTCATCTACATGTGACATGGTTGAATGGACTTCTATGAAGTTCAACCCAACCAAATGGGGATATTTATCAACTCCTCCTATGAATGAATCAATTCATATTAATAACATACCAATACCTATAGTCACAGATGAAGGAGGTTACCGTTATCTCGGAGAAGACTTTGTCAGAAAGACAAAATTCACTCCTGAACGATTATTTCTATCAGCTATTAAGGACTTGAAAAAATAACCAAATCAATACTATCTCCTTGGCAGAAAATAGAAGCATATAGAATCTTTATACACTCACGATTCACCTTCTATTTTCGAAATTATAATATACCAAATAAAGAACTTAAGGATTATGGCCACCACGAAACCACGAAATCTATGTTAAAAAGTGACCTTGACGTGGAAATTCGTCGTTACTTGCAGAAGATTTGTGGAACGGTCCCAAAATCATCCAATTACTACATATATACTGACAAGAAAAAGTGTGGTTTAGCCTTAGTCTCTGTCCGAGATGAATACGCAATACAATCTATAATTCAAGCGTACAGTAACATGGTGTGCTCAGACGAAACATCGCGTCATCTCACCTTTATCAATTTATTCAACACCCTAGACAGATATCACTGTGCTAAAAAAGAATGAACACTCTGGTGAAACACAGGGGACAAAGAGAATGGATTTAAATCTTGGTGGACCAAGATTCGGAATTCACTCAAATACCTGAAAAGCATTGGGTTACATATTCAGTTTGTCACCAACGAGCTAGGTATTTGTTTAAAATTTTACATATCTAATGACTCTTTGATACTAAGTGAACATTCAATTGACAATATAACTTTCCACTTGACCAGAATCTATAACAAAATGAAATTTGACAAATGGAGCAAACAAAGGATGGCTGGAATGTCAGCCATCTCATTGGCAGAACACAACTTCAGCTCCAAAGTACTTTACAACGAGTCACTATCCATCGAGGAATGGCGCTTTTTACACAGCGCAAGGACTAATAGTTTACCAACCAATTATAAGCCGAAAAAACCAAGACAACAATCGATGTACAGGGCATGTGGTCAAGATATAGAAACACAGATCCATGTTCTATGTTGGTGTAAACCCAATAGCACTCTGATACAGGCGAGACTTAATGCAATCGCAGAAATCGTCATAGATGCTTTACTTGCAGAGAAACCTATTTTAAAAATCATCATGAATCGAGAGTGTGATTGGTCTGTGTCGGGAAGCCGGGTTGATTTATAAATTTATAACCATGGAACCAAAGAACTCTGGCTTATAGATATAAAAAGCCCTTATGACACAATCAAAGCACTTAAAGATGCCAGAGATAACAATAAAAAGTCTGCTAATTGAAGCAAAGGCGGCTCATAAAGGATGGACTGTAATATTAGGAGCAATTGTTGTCGGCTGTTTAGGATCTTGTCCCGCCGATAATGATAACCTGCTTAAAAAAATTACTTCTTTCAGGTACAACTATAAAAAATCTAACCAAAATGTACAGAGTGTCGAATATCAAATATTCCAACTCGACATGGCATAAACACAATACCGGTCAATATAACCCACTGATGTCAAATGCGGTGACGACAAATCTTACCGATCATAGCTTTGAGCATTCAATGTATATACCATGATATCTTTACATATTTCAACTTGAAATTTTGTCACAATTTTCTTCAAACTTGGCACATTTACTCATTCTCTATGACAATAAATGATTATGTAAAAATTTGATCAAAAAAAACTTTTTAAGGTCCTTAAATGGGAAAAACGGAAAATTCGGAGTTCCAGAACAATATTAATTGAAAAAGATCTACTTATAAATTATAAGTTTTTTATGTTAATTTTTTATTGTTTTTTTAATTTATTTTTTTAATTAAAAATCTGTGGGCAAAGTAGAGTTCTGTCTGCATAAAAATGGATATAAAATATTTAATTTTTTGATTAACTAGTTTAGTATAATAAAAACACTAAAACTTTCCGGTCCAACTAGCGAAGGTACATTCTATACATTTCGAAAATCTGATAGCTTGTATTTAACGTAGCAACAACTGGTCTCAAAGTAGAACTATTTTAAGTAGATCGGACACATTAATGATAGAAAATGAAAGCTCAGACGGCCTTTACTACCTACACACTCGATATTTTGTATAAGCTACTGTATCAAAATCCAGGATGATTTTTGTCGAAAAAAAGTTGACATTGGGTATGAATAAGATTTACGGAAATCTTAGTTTCATTTTACCGCATCGTCATTCATAAATTAATAATTATATTGTAAAAATTCTTTTTATAAAATAATTGTTGTTGCATCTTTTGTGCTGGGCCCAGATAAATCGAATAATTGCCAAATTGAAAAGATCATGTGAAATTGAATCTGTAATTGATCTCAAAACGATGTCAAGAATGAATTTAACTTTCCTTTGATTATAACATTCCTGAGGAGTATCGTTAGGAAATAACAGTTTCTTGTTAATAAATTCTGTCATATTGGAGAAATAATGTGATTTCAGAAATATGTGAAGAAAATATCGAGATATATATTTTAGATATCGATATGTCAAACGGGGCGGCGGACAAATATCAATGGTATAATAATAATTTCGAATGGTTAAATTGTGGATTATGTCATCAGAATTGAACAAAATTATCACTGATATCAGTGAATATTCGATCGGCAAGCAGTTAAAATAAATCCTCTTAAATACCGAACTAAGTTCATCGTTCAGCAAATCAACTCTTTGTTCAACATTAATCAAATCGACCACAAAATTGCTCTCGTATTTTTTGTTGTCGCTCTCGCCAATCGTCCTCACATCATAACCATCACCACCACTACAATTATTCGCAATTTCATTCGCTCCATTGGAAACATTATTTCAACAACTGCTCACACTCGCTCCGCTCGCCTGATTCCGCTGACTCAACCATATGTTTCCAATGCAGTCCCAAACTGGTGTCTCGGGACTTCGGTATCTATTAATATTTCGATTGTTTATCGCCACTCTATTCAATTGCGAATAATTTGTCTTCAAGCGAAAATCAGAATCCATAGAAACGATTAGAATTAATTATTAAAATTGAACTACGATTTAAACTCAAATTTAATAAAATCGATTGACCGCAAATTTATATTTCTTCCAGAAAACACATTTTATTATTTACAATTCTCTGATTCAATCATTACAGACAAACAATTTTCAAGGTCATCACAAAACTCTTTGTAATTGTTTTATAATTTTGACAATTTGAACAAAAAAACTCGTTCAAAAAAATTCATTTAAACAGAAACAGTAAATTTGAACATGTTCACAAAAATTCGTTAAAAAATCTCAATGCCACTCAAAATTTCTTATCGATAACAAATTGATGTTTTTATAAATATTTTTTTATCAATTTATAACAATAATTTTTAATAATTCTTCAAAGGTGTTATTTTTGCGTTCCAGGGTTGTGTGTGAGATTTTTTTTTATTTTTTGTTTGTAAATCTTATTTTTGTTAGTAGTCTTTTCTTGTTCTTTTAAATACTTTCTTTGACGAGTTATAATCTTTAACCGGATTACTTGTATGATTGTATTGTCAACTGTGATTTGTATTTTTTTATTTTTTTGGTTCTCAAGAAAGAAGAGGAAGATAAATTAAATCAGTGGAAGAAAAAAAATAAAAGGGGGATTATATTTTCCCACTATTATTTTATTTCATTTCAAATAATAATTGTTAAAGCATAATTGCTAATAAAAATTCAAATACTTGAATTATGGATCGATAAACGATCAGAAATTATAAATAATTTAATTATATCGAGGCATAATTTCGTTTGTTGGTCTACTGCCGAATTTTCGCCTATTAATCCACTACCGAACTAATTTCAGTTGATTAAGGACGAATGGTCACGTATTAGATTTTGTGTTTCCCTATTTACTAAATTATTGGTTCGATTTTTCTTACGTTACATTCGATAATTCTGAACAATAAAATTAAAAAGGTCCCCTCGGTCATTAATCATATGACATTATCTTGAACATTTAGAAATTTTTAGGTTAGATTGTTATTTTTGATTATTTTTTGATCATTATAATTGTTATTGCTATCGATTGTCTTACTCTCCATTATTTTTTTCGCTTTATAAGTATATGATTAACGTGGAATAAAGCGAATCACAATAGTCTATTATATACTGGATTATTATCCGAAAATTTAGTCCAGGTGAACTTGTATTTATATAAATACATATATGAATCGATTTTCGCATTATTTACCTAAAATCAAAAATTTCGTTAATAGTAATATTTATTGTTATCAATACGTATTTAAAGAAGCAGTAATAATCGACTAAAGCGAGAAAACATTCACGGAGTAATTGTCTTAGTTAAAAAATCGATAATTAAAACAAAAAGAAGGTAGGATTGGTGAGCAGAACTTGATTGACAAATCTGAAACAATAAAAAGAGAATATTACGTAATTCAAAGATTAATAATTGACGGAAAAGGTCAGACCTAGTCGTGTCGCCAAGGACCGCAGGATATCGTTTGACGTACATCCAAGGCAGATTTTGCAGAAGAGGATTGTGCTCATGGAAGAACCCGATATCCTGCGAAGTGGTCAGAGGTCTTCGATAGACGCTGATTGGATCTGAAAGGAATGCATTGATTTCCCTCGTCATTTGCATCATAAATAAGGGGTACTCTCCTACGTTCCGCCCCACAAAAAAGAATTTTTTTCAGTTTATTTTATACCAATATTGTAAAAATGATTAATCGAAAACAAATTTGCATCAAAGTAACAAATTCTTCCAACAACCGATAGTGCTAGCTGGCTCTCTCGAGTAAGTTACGGTTTATACTCAAAGTCCGATTTAGCATACCGACACGCGGACAAATTGATCTATTTGGACATTTTATCATTCTTTTTATTAACTTACTTTCTATATAGGTATATATATATATAATAATATATATATATATATATATATATATATATATATATATATATCCATGGAATTTAGAAACCTGTTTTTGAAGGCTTTTTACTCAATCGATTTTCTTCAAACTTTAGACATTTACTTATTTTCGATGACAATAAATGATTATGTAAAAATTTGATCGAAAAACCTTTTTAAGATCCCAAAATAGGAAAACGGGGAAAATTCGGAGTTCCCGAACAATATTAATTACAAGATATCTACTTATAAATTATAAGTAGTTTATATTAATTTTTAATGAGTTTTTTTGATTAAAATTTTTTAAATTTTAAAAACTTTGTTGGCAAATTAGAATTCTGTCTGCATAAAGAATGTATTTAAAAAAAATAATTTTTTGAAAACTTTCAAAAAACGTTTTTTTTATTAATTGTAACAATACTTTTTTAGTTAGACTATCACAATGTTGAATATTTTATGAAATGATTTAACATTTTATGTTCACTTAAGCTTTCCAAAACTACAATTAGTGCATACATACGAGTGTTTTAATAAACTATTGTAATGTTCGTGAAAGTAATATTGTAGAACACGGAAAGGTTTTCTATCCTAATTTAAATATAGGCACATATAATTTCAAAGTTCTGTGCAACTATTTTAATAATTACTGGGAGAGTGACTTATGAAGCATTTCTTTTGATACTAAGATTAATTTTCAAACAAGTCAAACGATATAATTATTGTAAGTTTTAATAATATAATTATGGATGCAGAATTAATTTCAACAAAGGAACTAATTTCTACAGAAAATTTAATTTCAACAAAGGGTTATGGTTAGGGTTAGGGTTAAGGGGATTTCAAGTACATTTTTTGAAATAAATTCTTTTGTTGATATTAGTTCCTTTGTTGAAATTAGTTAAGTAACCACATAATTATTTAATGTAGATTTACTATTCACATTTATTCTTGATCACCTGAAAATAATGATTATACAATTGAAATTAATTCTTCATTAAAATAAAATTTTTAATGGAATATCGTGTTTAGTTTTAAACGAAATTTGTCATGATATTTTGAAAATAAATAAATTTAACAAATAATGGTGATTTATAATACATATTTCAACGGTTTACCGACATCCTTATTAGATTTTTAACGGCATATATTTGTGAAATGAATGATTAGGTATGTACCTTCATTATTAGGTTATTTCATTTTTCGTCCTCAGTAATGATGCGTTTCAAAAATGGATCATTTTCGTGATGTTTGAGGAGCGAATCACAGACGTGACGACACACAGTTCTCTCCGTGAGGAGACGGGGAACCAATATATCAATCTTCGAGGTTCGACCCAGGCCTTTTAGATGGTCATAAACAATTGAATTCGATAAATTTAACCACTCGGCAATCTTTCGTGTTGTTATTCGCTGGTTTGAATCAACTAATGTCTTTATCAGCTTCAACCGGCCTTCCAGAACGTGGTGCATCTTTGATATCAAAATTGCCGGATCGAAATTTCGCAAACCAGTTTTGGCACTGGCGTATTGTCAACACATTTTCTTATATACATCAGTTAATTTCATTCTGGCTTGAACATCATTTTTATCTTTTCTATAGTAAAAAAGTAAAGTAAGACGAAAACGTTGCTCAATGTTCTCCATATTTAAAAGGGCACCAACCAAAAACTACTGCGTAAAATCAGTTGAACTTTTTCACACACGAGCCTTGTTATATCACCTCTCAAAACATATAATGATTATACGGCTTAAATGTGAAGTTATGATCAAAAAAATACAATTAAATCCTCTGTAGGGAAATTATGAAATTACTTTCCGAACAACCAAATATATATATTTAGATTTACAAATATGAAAGTTCGTTTCACTTTGTCTAATATTATTCCATTAATAAACTTTTTTCTATAACCTTTTTTGTATCGGTAATGTAGAGTGTTTTAAGCGCTATCTAATACTTTTTGAATTTTTAAAAAAAAATTGCATATAAAATTTTACTGTAATTTTACAGATGACCACAGAAGCTCCAACAAAAGAGCGTTTGCGGGAAGTTCTTTTATTCACGTTTAACACGAAGAAAAGTCCAATCGATTCTCAAAAAATGATTACTGAAGTATATGGCGAAGATTCACTGCCAGAGCCTGTCAGAAATGGTTTAAGAGGTTCAGAGAAGGCAATTTTGATCTGAGCAGTAAAGACCGCGGTAGATCACCAAAGCAGTTTGAAGACAATAACCTGCAAGCCTTACTTGATGAAGATGATGCCCGAACGTAGCAATAATTAGCAAGGTTCAAAAAGAAGAACTGTGGGTGTCACATGAATTGACTGAACGCCAGTAAGAAAATCGAAGAACAACGTGGGAACTTTTGCTTGATCGACAGCAACGCAAGTTATTAATGCATCGAATTATCACTGGTGATGAAAAGTACATTTATTTCGATAATCCAAAACGATAGAGATCATGGACAGACCCCATAAAGGCGCCAAAGATGACTCCCAAACATAACATACATTGAAAGAAAGTGCTTCTCTGCATAAGGTGGGTTCAGAAGGGTATTTTGTAAAATGAACTTTTGAAACCTGACGAAACTGTTATGGCGGCTCGTTATGGAGAGCAATTAATCAATCTCAACAGAGAAGTTGCCATCAAACGACAGGAATGAACCACAATACACGAGTACCCAATATCGCTTCACGACAATGCGAGACCTCATGTTGCAAAACCGGTCATAAATACAATAAAAGAACTGATCTAGGAAATCTCACCTCACCCGCCCTACTCTCCTGACATTGCTTCATCGGATTATCACTTATTTCGATCAAGGGCGTATTGGCGGAACAGAAGTTCACAAAACACGAAGCAGTGCGAAAATGGCTCGATAAATGGATTGCGTCGAAACAACCGAAATTCTTTTTCGATGGAATCCATAAATCCCCAATTAATTGGAATAATGTTTTCGTTAATAATGGTTGTTATTGTTTATAAAAGTTTAATTAAAATTTTTTTAGGAATTTTAATTTTTTAAATCGTAAAAAAAACTTTCATATTTGGATTTACAATTTATTTGGATATTATTGGCTTGTGCAAGAAAAATGAAAAAGTGTTCCTCAGAAATTTACTTAAACAAAATTTGTTATATTGTTGATATTAAATAAAAGTTTCAAAAATGTCTTCATTTGAGTTTCAGCACAGGACAACCAGGAACCTAACAGAAAACTAATAAAATTAAATTGATTGAGAGTACCGTTTGAAAATTGATTTTGGATCACCAGATTTTATTAACAATGCTTCATGCGACACTCTCTCGCAATAATTTTTAAAATTATCACACATATAATGTGGCACATAATTTTATTAAAAAAAGATATAAAAGACACTACCCTGTACGCCAATGCTGATACTGTAGTCTATACAATACTCAGTTATCCGTTCACTCGGGGGAGACTTATAATATCTTTTACATTCACAAGTTTACCTATGACCAATAATATTACTCTTACATCATCTATGAGCGCGCTTTTGAACTTGTTTGCACAACAGAGACTCAAAAGAGTGGGCAATTCATTACGAAATATTAGGGTGATGCATAAATTTCCAACCATTTTTAATTAAAGCTATTTTTTAAGACAAAGTGGCGTGCGATTAATCTTCAAAGTATTCACTATTAGCATCTATGGTCTTTAGCCATCTTTGTGGCAACAAATAGATGCCTTTGGTGAACAAGTATTCATCTTTCGAATCAATTTAGTCATCTATGTGTTTTTTGACTTCATCGCGTGTTTTCAAATGTTGTCCAGCGAGATAATGTTGGAGAGACCAAAATATATGAAAATCTGTTGGAGCCAAGTCCTGTGAATAAGTCGGATGCGATAGAACCTCCCATCCAAGCGCTGAAATCATATTTTTCGTCGCCAACGCAACATGTGATCTAGCGTTATCATGCAGCAGTATGACTTTGCGTCCATTATGGCCCAAATATTTCCTTAACTCACTGATTTTTTAATTCAGCTTAGATATCTGATCACAATAGCGTTGTGCGGAAACCGTTTGCCCGGGATCCAACAGCTCATAATAAAGAAGGCCCTTCATATCCACCACATACACAAAAGGATCTTCTTGCCATGAATTGCATTTTGGGGAGGAGGTTGATGGAGTTCCGGGATCTAACCATAGCCTCTTTCGTTCTGGGTTATCATAATACACCCATTTCTCATCCCCAGTGACGATTCTAGATAAAAAGATTTTCTTCAGTGGCGGGTGAGGTGAGCCATGGCGATATTCATCCTATCGGCATTGTTTCGGGAAGAGAGAGCATGTGAGACCAATCTTGTTGCTTTCTGCACCTTTCCTAGAGCTTTCAGACGCTGTAGGATTGTCGACTGGCTGACTCTGCCAGTTTACGGGTCGACTGTCAACCATCCTCTTCTAAGAGAACCAGAAGCTCTTCGTCCTCCATTTCTTTCAGTCTACCCCTTTGTGCCTGGTCCTCCAGGTTGAATTCGCCCTTCTTGAACTTGGCGTACAATTCTTTGATCGTTGTAAGGCCAACAGAACCTGTACCATATGCTTGGTAAATTTCGTTCTTCGACTTTTTGCCGAGATTAAACATGAATAATACACAGTGGCGTATGTGATTTTTATTGGTATCCATTTCCAGAAAATTAAAAAAATAAACACGTGGATTTTATGGAAAATTAAAGAAGTGTATCCATTTTTTATCAAAGGTCGGAAACTTATGCATCGCCTTAATATAATCTCAACTTAGAGTGACTGGAATTTAAATTTGAAATTTAAATGACTATTTGTTGCTTTAAGTATGGAATTAATGACTGGTATCAAGACTCTCAGAACTGTCTGGGGATGTTAATAAACCAATTTGTAGTTTCTTACGACATATTACTGCATCAAAACGTTCATATTTCTAGCGAATCAGCAGAGGAATAAATTTATAAATTCATTAAGATATGCATGGACCAGAAACCATTAATAACGAAAACATTTTTTGTGGGGAACGGAACAGTAGCGACAGGATTTCACTTGTCACTGCATAAATATTCTGTCATCATTCACGATAATTAATAATAATTAAAATAAATAACACTTAATGAATAATTATCAATAAATAATTAAATCATAATTATTACACAATAATTAAAAATATTAATAATTAAATATTTATAAATAAACAATAAATAAAAAATTATTAAATAATATTAACAGATAATAATTAATAAATAAATTATTATAATAAGTAATACTAATTAAAATAAAAAAACAATTATTAATCTAATTAATCAATAAAAAATAGAAAAAAAATAATTAATAAATTAGAATTCATAAATAATAAAAGTAATTAAATTAATTTTTAAAAAATGACGATAGTGAATTTTTAAAAGTCAAAAAATTTTCGTCAGAATATATTGTGATTAATTTCGACGGATCAACCGTCATCATCAGACTGAATTAACAATGATATACTCGCGTTTATATATCAAAGCAATGTTTATGTAATCATTATGTCATTTAAATTTTAAGTGACATAATTATTACATAAACCTTACAGTCACGCACACACGTGAGCACTTCATATTCTCTCAGTCCGTGAACTTTTGGGACAACTCTCGTATGATACAGGGAAATGAAGTTGTATAAAAGTCATCACCTAATTATACACCCTATGTATATTTTTTAGAGAATTTTATATTGGGTACTGAGCTTCTTATTCACCGCTTCTAAATCCGATAGAAAATGTATTTTCTGTTTTGATAAACTAAGTTCTACACGCACAAGCAGAATTGAAGCAAGAAATTATTGACAACTTTTATCAATAATTGTGATTATTTTTACCGCAAAAGAACAGAGAGAAAATGTTACGCAATAAATACACATAGGGTATCAAAATTAGAGTTTACTGGAAATTTTTATTCGATTTTTCTTTAATTTCGAGTTTCACATTTTTATTCAATTTTCTATCATGATGAATTATTTATTATCGAGTGTTTTGAAAGTAATTGTTGAAGTTAATTAATGATTAAAATAATTTTATTAATGGTTGCAACAAATTTATTAAACATTGCAATAGTTTAATTAAAGATCGAAAACCCTATAATGATAAATAAATAATTAATAATTGTTGGGTTCTTGATCAATATTATAATTCATTAACACCAAAATTTTATTTCTAACACAATTAACAATTATTCAAACAATTTTTAGTTAGAAATTTGTTTTTAATAAAAAATTGTTTGTCGAGGAACTTTTTCGTTTTCTTTTTGACCAGATTTTTTATATAAAATATGAAATTATAAATATAAATAAACTGATAAGTTATTTTAAAATTGAAAAATTTTTATTCTATTTATTCTGAAAATTTACATTCCGCTATTTATAAATTAAAACCAACATAATTTATTGTATTCATATTTTTACTAAATTAACCATAATGATTTTTTATTATTTTAGAATTAGTTTAATGTTATTTTTTTGTGAAACATTAATAAAGATTTTAATGTTTTATTTATTATCAATATTTCCGTTTAAAAGCATTTTTTACCTACAATTATTTTAAATACCATACAAATTTTAGATACGATTTAAATACAAAAAATAATTTACAGTATTCAAATTTTTATTACTATTACGATACATTAATGATAAAAGTTTTAATCTTTATTTCTTTTTACGAAAACTGTTTATTTGTTAAATCTTTAATTTGCAGAATTTCAAACTGACTTTAAAATATAAAATGGTACAGTGTCGCTCAAATTAATCCGTCAGTACATTTTTTTTCATATTATTTAAATTTATACAAAATTAACCAAACCAACCATTCTTGAAATTTTACATGTAACTAACTTAAACATTGAGTCAATTTATCAATAAAAATATCTCATAAAAAATAGAAATTGAAATATTTATGTAAGATTTTCAAAAAAATTGGTCGCTCAATTTAATCCGTCATTGCGTCATATCAATAAAATTTTATCATTTCTGTAAAAATTTATTAAATTATAATTACATTATTGTTTAAGAAATCAAGACAATGAAAATCCTAATAAAATTTTATTAGAAAAAGACAGACCGAATAAGGGTTATTAATATTTTATGGGTCCTCCTTTTGCATCAATACAAGCTTGAATTCGTCGAGGCATACCATCGATGAGACCATGACAAGCAGCCTTAATGTCCGGATCATTGCTCCATATATCTTTTATTGTATTTATGAGTTCTTCTTTGGTATTTATATGCACAATGTGAACTTTTCTTTTGACAAAAGCACATACATTCTCTATTGGAGAGAGATCTGGGCTATATGGAGGCCATTTAAGACAGCAATGTTCTGGCTTTCTAAAAATGAAGTCACAGACTTGGACTTATGACACGGAGCTGAAAGAAAAATATCAATCCCAAATGAATTGTGTTCATTCATTAGGGGTAACAGGTTCTCTTTAAGGATATTTATGTATTTTTCTGAATTCATGGTTCCTTCAACTATTTCTAAGGCTCCTGTTCCATTTTTTGAAAAGCAGCCCCAGACCATAATTCGTTTAAGAAATGGTCGATGTTGCCTTGTGTGTTCATTTTGAATTAGTTGGCCTTTTGTTTTCCTTATATATTGTGCTCGCGAGGACATATATCAAAAGCAGATTCATCGGAAAAAAGAACCTAAAATTTAATGAAAAAAATATTATGTAATATAACCATTATTTATTCTGCCTTCTTCCAAAGAAAAACATCCCACTTTTCGTACAATTTACACCATTTATATCGTACATCGTTTTGGCGCTTAGACAGTGAAGGTGATTGTAAAACTTAATCTTTGTTCACTAATCGATGAGGACCAAAGAGTGAGTTTTACCAGTTTTTAGGTAAAAAAAAATCAGTTATAGACGATGTCTGACTGAGCTAATCAACCACAATATGTACTTTGGTTTGTTTGATTAACTCAATCGTTAGGAACGTCAGTACAAACAATTGCCAATAACGATATAATAGTTAACTCAAAAAAAAACCGTATAATAACTAGCAAAATTTAATCAGTAATAACCGGTACAGCAGAAACAAAGTTGGTACGATAGATTCATCAAATACTGTCCGTGAATCAAGTAAATTTCGGTAAAACTCTGGGATTGATAATTAGTCCAGTATTTTTCTGAATAGTCTGATATCCGTCGGTAAGTAATTGCTTGGTTTGCTTTATTATTTTTTAGTTGATTAATTTCTGTTAATCAATTTTATAATTTTCTATAATATAAATAATTAACAAGTTTAATAATTCCTTCGCTCTTTCTTGTAATTTCTTGTCTTTATATAATTTCTTGACTTCCTTCTTCTTTC
>MQRK01214635.1:6036-18139 GCA_001938485.1 Girardia tigrina
ATATATATATTATATTTATTAAGATAGATAGGTAAACAAAATTTATTTAACCCAACCATTAAAACAATAAATTAAATAATTATTAAATAATTACATTAAATCAAATACCATACTCAACATTTTTATTTATATCTATTTTTATTTATATTGGTTGTGTAAAAAAGAAAGTACAAAAGTTCCTCAAAAATATTTGTTTAAAAAATTCAAATTGTTATAAAAATAAATTTTTGTGTTCATGATAATGTCTTTTGATCAAGAACCCAATAGGTATATCTATTGACAATTTTATAGTTTAGTCACTATTTCAGCTATCAGTCTATTCACACGGAAATGCATCTTGTTATAATAAGTTACAGTTGAGAATTATCAAATTTATCAAAGCTATACAAATTATAACAGCCAAACTTTAAGGCGTAATAAACTCTAAATCTCCCTTTTCAGTAGTAATAAAAGAAGTATAAAAGAAAAACTAAATTAGATGTCACCATCAAACAAATTTTGGGAATAAAATCAAAACAATAAAAAATGAAATTACAAAATCGAAACTGGAGAACTAAATAGCAAATGAGTATCTAAACAAGCTGTAGTTAATAAGGAAATAAAATGCTTAAATAAAGATGGAATAAGAAACAACAGCTAATTAAATAAAGTATATTAAAACAAGATTTACTATAACAACGTGCAACTGACTAATTGTTAAATCATTTCAACCACTAGCTACATATTCTCGTGATCCTCATCGTCTCTGTCGACAATATGACTTAAACTCGGTTTCAAATACTTTTCTCGTCTCCGAGATCCTTGTCGAATAACCTATTCTTCGCTAACTTAACGGTCGTAATTTTCCTCAGAATTAATGTTAAGAATAAAAAGACTAGAGATCAAATAAATATAAAAGACATAAACTACAACAGAAGAAAGTAAAATTTTAAATAAAACTATATTAGAGGATAAACATAATTACAAGATATAAATGTTATAAATCAAATGTGGAACAAAAAAAAGTAAAAGTGTTGTCTTAAATTAGTCGATTGGTTTTGGTGTGTGTTGTTCTGTAATTGCCTCGGTATTTATAGAACGACGCTCGCATAGGTCGGCAGAGGTCTTCGGGTTTGCATGTACGCTTACAATTTTTCTTCCTCAATATCTGCGTGACTAACTCTGACACGCAGTTGCCATCACGGACAACTATCTGTCACTGCAATAAAAGAGGGGGGGAAGAAGTTCTTGTAACATCTCGGGTAATGGGACGATGAGACGATGACTTTTCTGAAGGTGACGTGGGATCGCGTCATGAACTTCTATGAAATGTCTCAAAAGTCAGCAGGTTGCTGATTCAGGGGTGAATCAGTCCACATCTATTTTTAGAAACACTTCGTAAGAATTTTTATTAATTAATTAGGTAAACTTGTTTGCTTTTACAGGATTCTCACAGGCCACTACTGGTCCTTTGGAGCCAATTTCGAGAGTATGAGAAAAGCTGGACTCCATCAGGGGCAATGTTTTTGTCGGAAACATCCTTATAAGTCGATTATGAATCTTCTTTTTAAAATTTTGTCAGTTATTTTGGTTCACAGGGGTCACAGACCTCGGACAGCTCAGATATGTCCTGACAGATCATTTCTGTGTTTCTCCTATAAATGTACGTATTCTCGTCTCATCACCCCATGCGTATATGGGACTTATTAAACCTAACGAGAATAATCTAGCTTGGTTATTCTCACATTCTTTACAATGTTCCTGTGCGTGTGAGGTGTTGTAGATGAGAAAAAGGTCATATAACTGTTGCATCGCAACATTTCTCCCTCCTCAGATGAAATCTCGTCCCCAGATTTTGCGACAACGGAAAGAGGGGCTGTGTCAAATTTATACATTATTCGTTATTACTCAATATTCATACACGGTTACACATTTATAAAAGAAAAGAACAAAAAATATACACAGGATTTAGGATATACACATAGTCTAATCATCACATATACACAAAGTTATAGACGTTATCTGTACAATAGTTCATTAACAGTCCGTTCATTATACAAAAGTTCTGATAATACTTGGCTGGTGTCCGAAACGCGGAGTTATCGGATCATTGTTTATTGCCCACACTGGCCGCTGAAATTCGAGATAGTTCCTCGTTTTTAGTTTGGTCGACATTCTTGATAGATTTGCAAATTCAATGGGCGTTCCTCCTCGCGTCACTATATTTCGCAATTCTCGGTCGATTCGCGCTTGTATATCTTCCTCGATTTCTCTTTCAATTTCTGGTTGGATCAGGTTCTGCGGACCCTTTAGCGGGGTATAGTTGATTCCTCCTGTCAATTTTTGTTTTCGGATTTCTCTTTTTCGTTGTAAGTACCTCCGATAGGGCTTGTATAGGTTCAGGATTGCCAACGTTATCAGAGTAGCGAGAGTAACTGAAATGATTAACGCAAGTACTAAACTACCTGTTTGGGATCTGACCTTTTGTATTTTATTATTTTCTGGGTTGTCTCTTGTCTCATAATTTTCGTAGATCTCTCCGTGATCCTTGTTGTTGCTATTGTTGGCGATTCTTCGATATTCGGAGGGTTAGGGTTTAGATCGGTGAAGGTGTTCTCCATAGGATTCAAATGGTCTCTATTTTCCTCGTACACTCGATCTCTGTATTGGGGAGGCATTGCTCGGATCTGGTTGAATTTTACTAGATACTCTTGTTGAAATGCCGCAAGATAAGATTCTTGATATCGAGTTGTAAAAGTTGTTGATATTCATATCGGGGCAAATTCATTTATACGCATACATTCACGACATTTTTGAATTAGGGACTTAGGTCGCGTGCGAAAGACTAATTCTCGTTTTTGATCAAAAGTTTTAAAGACTAGTATCAACACATCCTTCAACTTATTCGCTTGTCCGATAGAGATGTTTTGGAACTGCCTCAATCCTTTTATTAATTCTCGAAGTGGAAAATGATATTTATAATAGTATTTTCGGTATTCCGTTGACTTTTGTAATTCCACGGGGTAAAATATTGTCTCCTTGTAAATGACGGCTTCTCGATAATCAGTTATGAATGATAATTTCTTTTCGATTCGCACTTCCATCAGTCCTATTCTTGTATATGTGCCGTTTCTTTCGCAGATGCCCTGATTTCCATGTACTGTACCTCTACGGTATCGGTCTCCATGATACAGAGCATTATTACTTTGTGATTGGCTTCTAAGAAATGCCGTTCGATATGGACCCTTTTAAATGTCACCATTATTTTGTAGTCTCCCATGTAGCCTAAGTGTCGATAAGATTCAATATTATTCTCTGTCGATCTTGACGTTTCGCGCCCTCCCATCAGTAGGGTCTTGTTGATCTCTGTAATGGCTTGAAGTAATTCGTGGGGTAGTTATTTTGGACGGTACACTTCCCATAACATTGACAACATTATATTACTTGATCCTTCTATCACTTGTTTTCCTGTTATTACATATTCTTGATAGGAAATTGGGTATCGTTGTTCGTCCATAATTCGGGTTTTCAATACCGCGAGTCGAGCTTTCGTTGTATTGCCGTCTCTCAGTGGGAACTTATGTTCGCTCTTCGTATTTATGATAGACCACTGTCATTGATACTCTTCTTTTAAAATCATCCATGCGTCTTCCTTATTCATCAGTAGATTCTGTATTCGTAATTTTCCTGGGGCCTTCTATATAACATCTTTCTGATTTATAGGTAAATACAAGAATAACGTTGCCATATATAATAGTTGTAATAACCATCTGGTGTTCTGATAAAATGGTGTTATATTCCATTTTATGTTCTGTTGCGTTACCTTCACGCTGGTATACCAGTCTGTCGTACAATTTTGTTGCTCAGTTGTTGGTCTCGCCGATGGTGCTAGTCGTAAGACTATTGTGATCGTTGGTGTGGCCGTATTCCATTTTGCGGTAGGTTTCTCGCACTTTGTATATTCATTGCTTGTATATATCCACTCCGGTGTTTGCACGTTTCCTTTGGATTCCAGGTAAACTCGATTGTATTTGGTTACTAATCTGTCCCATGAAAATTGGTGTATTGCAGCCTCGTTTATATTTATCAGGGTGGCTATTATCATGCTCGTCATGATCATTGTTGGTCTAAAGTTCGATTTGAATATGATTTTCTTCGTGCTGTCCCATCAGTACATATTATGATTGTAACCGCTATTATGGCGAACGTTATCGCAGTAGTACTCCCTATTATGAGGACTGTCATTATGACGTTATCTCTGCTTACTTTCAGTGGCTACATTTTCGAGGTTGTGGTTATAACTTTTATCTGCTTTCGTCGTTTCCTTTGGACCCATTTTTGTATTATATGGTCTACTGGATCTTCGGGTTTTTGTTGTGGCTTTCCTTCGACGTTTTTAATCGACAGATTATTCTTTTTCTGTGTCCATTCTTTTTCTTTGTTAACAGGTTTAGGAACGTTGTATATTTGCTAGAGGTAATTTTCCAACTTCGGTCCCCTCTGTTTGTATAATGTCGTATACGAGTTTTCTCTATATATACTATATTCATAATACTTTTCAGTCTTTTTGTTCTTGGGTCGGTCTTGTATCAACAAAGAATATTGTCCTATAGTTTCTATTTCGACTTCTATTCTTTTCTTTAATATATATTCTTTACAAGCTTTATATATAGCTTTTTCGAAACTTTCTTGTATCTGGAATGTTGCTGGCCATCTCTCTTCCTTCATCCTTTGTTTTGTACATAATAAATAGATCGGACTGTGTCCTTTTTGCTCTCTTTCCGGGTGATTTGCCAGGTGATTCTTTCCGTTGATGCTTCTAACTGGTTGGTAACCGGGTAATACAATATATTGTTATGCACACAAAACTCGACATATTCTTGGGATCGTTCTTTTATACTTGCCTGTATTGTGAATTTATTTATATACTCGGATTGATCGGTTGCGGATGATCCGTATCTTCCTCCCGTCCTTTCTTTCCAAATCACTATTCCATTTTCGGTCATTTGTAGTCATCATTATTACTTATATCATGGCTCTTTGTCTCTTTTATTTTTAGATATTGTCGATTCCAAACTAGCCCGAAATTTCTGAAAGTTCGAGTTTGATTCTCGCTGATATCTTGCTCTTGTACTTCTTGATTTGTTATCATTTGCAGCCTTGTTTCAAAAAATTGATATATCTCATGGTCATTTTGGATGTTTATTAATAATGATTCACAAAACTGCTGCTCATTGTGAATCAAAACCCTTCTGTAAAACAGAAAACTCATCATTTGAAACAGAAGAACTTCTACTTATACAATGTAAGAAATAACCACGTGTATGTATATAATTTGTCCACATATCGCGTTCTGCCCTTTTACCTCGTTCAGGAGAAATATTCCCCAAAACTTATTTTAAATATGACTTATGCTTGAACAATTAATCATCCCAAACATCAAAAAAATACAAATTTTTTATATGGGTTGGAGAATACTAAACTCGACATATAAAATTAAATAAAATAATTTCAACATACAAAATTTAAAATATTCTTTATAAAAATAATTATTATTATCAAAGGATTTGTGTCTTGAAAAATATGATATTATACACTTGTTGTTTATTTTGGTTTCTTTTTAAACAATTGACTTTTAAATGTTTTAAGAATACAAAATAAAAAAATCTAAGTTACGGAATACTTAAAACATAAAAGTGCTTTATGTTTATTCTTTTTCAGAAATATTACAGAAATACATTAATTTATAATTAAAAGATTCCAATAATAAATAGAAAATAAAAATAAATAAAATAAGTAATTAAACTAATTTACATAAACAAAATGATTTTATTATTAAAAGTTTAAATTATCAGTAATATTTTCATGTTCAATTTATGTCAATATAAAATGACAATGATAGAGATATTGTGTATAAATACATAATAGTTTGATGCTTGCCGTCGCAATTTTCCAAACATTCTATTATAAAAATAAGGTTAGGTAACAGATAAGTTTGACTCTTAAACGAACCTAATTGTATAGTTGCTATCACGACTTTTATAATTATAATTCCGGCCATCAACGTCTCTTTTGTCAGAAGAACAATGCAAATTTCATTCCATTTAAAATTTAACCTATTTGTTTCTAATCTAGACTTACTAAATGTTTATTTTCGAAATTTGTTGCGTTTAACTTTTCTTTGAAAATAATTTTCAATTTAATGCATTAACCATTGTATTTGCCAGAATAAAATTTTTATTTCATTGATAATAGTAGAATATTGTTTATTAATTTCTCTGTTATAAACTGCTTTTAATATTTCTATAATTTTATGTCAATATTTGTAGTAAGAGAAACTTGCTTATAAAATGCCAATTAAACTAATAGGTCGCCAAGTATGAAATTTGTAGAACTAAAGTAAAAGTTTATTTATAATTTACCAGTACAAATATTTATGTCATTCATCAAAGTGTGTCACCATATTATCGACACATTTTTGCCATTTGAGCGGTAGCTTATTGAGGTCATTTCAATTCAAATTCGAGAATTTATAAATTCCTAGAAGGCCATTTTTACAATATCTTCAAAATTGAATTTTTTATTATCGAAACATTGTTTAAATTGAGAAAGAAATGGTAGTAAGTTGGGGCTAGGTCGGGAGAGTATGGAGAATGATGCTGAAGTTCTACCTCAAGTTCATGAAGTTTTCTCACGGTCATAAGTGCACTTTTTGATTTTGCATCGTCGTGGAGAAAAATAGGAGTCAATCTGTTTACCAAATGCGACTGTTTTTTGAGTTTTGGCATCATATATTCAAATTAATTGCAGTAGACATCTGCTGTGATCGATGAACCACATTTCATGAAGTCATAAGGGATTACAGTTGTGGCAGATCACCAAACACTTACCATCAGCTTCTTTTGATGAATGTTGTACTTTGGACTATGTTTTGGTGCTTCATTCGTATCCCCCCAGTCTGCTGAACATTCGCAATTATCATATTAGATCTACTTTTCATAACAAGTGAAGATTCAAATTAAAACGTCATTGCAATTATAAAGAAAAAGTTTCATGAAGCAAGCCTCCAAACGCTTTTGTTTCTGCTTTTCATTTAACTCATGTGAAATCCACTTATTTAACTTTTGCACTTCACTAATTTGAGCTAAGTTATTCAATATTACTTGCTTTGGAACATGAAACGTTAGCGATAAATCAAGAGTATATTGTAATGGGTCCGACTTCATGGTTACTTTCAATTCGTCATTGTCTACCTGCATTCCTGAGAGACCCTGAGAAGCATTATTAGAGTTAAAATGAAGTCAAATTCACAAATGTCCTGAACCAATTCGAGACTGTCTGATGTGCAGTAGCATTTCATCCCATTACACTATTAATGTTTTGAATTTTTTCTGGTGCTGAAGTTCCACGTTGAAAATCTCATTTCGAATTTCTGCATTTTCAATTAAAAAAATTTTTTTTCAATACTTATAATTAAAACATGTTATCAATAATTTTAATTGATTTTTATTAATGTGTTCAATAACCACATTATGTAGTAATCTAACAAAAAATCTGAGCAACAAATGCTAAGTAATTATCAAATTATAACTATTTGAATTTATTATAGTCATGAGTACAAATATCGCACTTAACATCCGAATATATTGAGAGGGCATTAAATATACCGTAAAATGTATATTATAAGCAACTGCTTATATATATATATATATATATATATTAGGGAATATCTTTTTTGATATAGATAATGATTTTTTAATAATCTTCAAATATAAATTGTGATTGCTTATTGTGTAAACATTGCTCCTCACCACATTCTATAATATCGAATTACGTCTCATGACATCACATGTGTTCAAATTCTGGTAATTTCATATGTCATAACATCACCTGAATGTCAGATTGAACTTCATCAGATTGAAGCAGCCCTTAAAATGTGCTGCTCAAATAATCAACCCTATAATTAACGGTGCGTTGAAAATGTCCAGTTTATTAGAGTTGGTTTTCAAATACTCTCGAGTAATATTCAGAATTGTATTATAAAGCGCTATTGTGAGACAGATGGAACAGGGTCTTCAATCGTTTATGGATTTGGTGAAATACCTCCGGACACAAGATGGACAATCCAATTTTGCTATGCTTGTTTGCACTGAGAACAAAATAGCAACTTTGTCTCCTTTCATTAATGTACTTATTGTTTCTCAAAAAGACTTCTTCAAAGAAGTAACAAAGACCTCAGAATTTGGTCGGGACCACTTGGCAGCGGGGGCTGGAAATCGCAGACATTTACTACTGAATCCAGTTGTTCAAATTGATATGTTTGTGAATCAGTAAACACAGTTATCTGAAGCATCTGCTAGGTAGGTCTCAAAAGTGTTTGGACGCTCACGGAGTTCCAGAATTTCATCAATACGTTTGCGAATGCGTATTTCATTCAATTGCAATCATTCCGAGGTGATGGCATCGGGAACAGGCCTTTTTGGTACTGCCGTTTGGATACCACCGTTTATATTATACTACGTAATATTATACTACTATTGGGTTGTTCGGAAAGTCATTTCGTTTTTTGTATTAAAGTAAAAGACAAATTTTTACGACGAATAAATATTTTATTGAAATACATATTGACCATTGTGGTCCAATACCTTCTTCCATCTTCCTGGCAGTGACATTATTCTACGTTCATAAAATATTTGTTCTTTGCTGCTAAAAAACTTTTCCAGGTGATTTTTAATATCTTCATTTGATCCAAAAGTGTTACCATCTAAATAATTTTGTAGAGACCGGAACAAATGATAATCAGAAGGTACGAGGTCTGGAGAATATGGTGGGTGAGGCATGATGTTCCATCCAAGCTGTAACAGCATTTGGCGAGTTACCAAACTTGTATGAGGTCTGGCATTATCTTGGTAAAACACTACACCTTTTCTATTGATCAATTCTGGCCTTTTGTGTTAAGGGATTCATTTAATTTGACCAGCCAATGACAGTAGACGTCCGAATTGGTCGTTGTTCTGTCCGCAAGAAGCTCATAAAATACGATTCCTTTGAAATCCCACCAAACAGATAGCATCACTTTTTTTGAGGAATGTCAGCTTTCGAAGTGCTTTGAGCAGGTTGATCTTTTATACTCCAAGATCTCTTGCGCTTTACATTATTTTAGACTACCCATTTCTCATCTCCAGTGACGATGCGCTTCAAAAAATGGATCATTTTTTGACGTTTGAGAAGCATATCGCAGATGTCTAAACGACAGCATAAATTTCGTTCGGTAAGATTATGAGGAATTCATGTGTCGAGTTTTGATGTAAAACCTAAGCGCATCAAATGATCATGGACGATCGAATTAGATAAATGTAATCTCTGGGCAATTTCGCGAGTTGTTATTCGCCGGTTTGAATCAATTAATGCCTTTATTATGTCTTCGTCGGCCTCAATGGGCCTTCCGGAACGTGAAGAATCTTCAACATCAAAATTTCCGGATCTAAATTTTTTAAACCAGTTTTGGCATTGGCGTTCTGTCAACACATCTTCTCCATACACTTCGCATAATTTTCTTCTTGCTTGTACAGCATTTTTACCTTTTCTGAAGTAAAAAAGTAATTCATGCCGTAAATGCTGATTCTTGCTTTCCATCTTTGATAGGTCAAAAATCAAATATAAATGTTTTTAATTATTCCAAAATTTTCCAAATCTAACTTTGATTACCAACTGCTAAAATAAATAATATAGTCAATGATTATTAATGATTATTAATATATAAAAATACATTTAAAACAAGTATTAAAAAAACGAAATGACTTTCCGAACAACCCAATACTATATTATTCAAAATATAGTAATTTTAAACTACTAATATATTATTTTAAATTCGCAAATTGCATTTCAAAAAATAAAAATTGTATTTGAAATTCGTAAATTGTAATTCAAAAAATAAGTCGTGAATTCGGCAACAGTTTGCTGAATTAGTGTAAGTCCCGAATCCATGAACTAGTCAATTTTTGCTGAATTCACTAACTATATGAAAAACTTTCAATTTAAAATGAAAATTTATAAATTAAAAGTGAAAGATTATGTATTTAATGTTAGAAAATATTAATTTAATATGAAAGTTTTGTATTTAATATGAAAAAATATCCATTTATTATGAAAAATTATCAATTAAATATGAAAAATTATCAATTAAATATGAAAAATATTTAGAAAAATCTTAATTTATTTTGAAAAATAGATTTCAAATGTAAAATTTTTATTCGTAGTTATTTAAATTTCTTCCTTGGTGGCATGCTGAATTGAAAACATGTATTGTTAAAAACTTGTTTTCATATTAAATTGAGATTTTTTCATATTAAATACATGTTTTTTTCATATTTGAATATTTTAAATACATATCTTTTTCATAATTGAATTAATTTTTTTTTAAATTGGCGAATACACGAATTTGGCAATTGAACAAATTCGCCATCACAAATTATACTTACTACTGCTAAAAATTTTATAAATAAATTTACCAAAAACCAAAACGGCTGGGACCAAAACAGTATGTACCCATTGCGTCTATTTATACAACATAAATCCAAAACGATACCAGTATTGTGGCAGCTGTGGAGAGGTGTTTTAGTGTCCACAAATTTATTTATTCTCCTGTGAAAGAAATCATATCAAATAAAGTTGTGGATGACATTATGTTTATTCGAAATCATCATTCCTTTAACACCAGAAAGACGGCACATTTGAACTACCCAAAAGGACGGATGTAGTCATTTTAACCACATGCATAACTATTGATGATTTTTCTTCTCATTTTTTATTTTCACTTACAGAACTGTGTCAAGTCAATAAATTTGATTAAATGTGGCGAATATAAAGTTGTTTTCCCCTTAATAATATTTTTGGAAAGGCAAGATACACGGGTCTTGAAAATCAAATTTTTTTACAATTCATAATGATAATGTTAAAACCAAATCAACTATAAATAGTTGGGAATTCAAAAGTATATTTAAAAAAGATACCAAAATTCATAAATAGAAAAAACACGAATTTTAATTACAAATTTTAGTTTTTTCTTTTTCTAGCAATAGAAAAATATTTGAAATGTAATATTAAAATATTGAAATGTAGTATTAAATTAAAAAAAAGTTTAAAATTTTTTGACTGTTTCAAAAAATTAAAAAAATTTATAAAAAATCCGGAGTATAAATATTCAATAGCGAAACGATCGACGAAGAAAGAAGCAAAAATTGACAGGAAAAAATTTAACATATAAATTTCCGACTTTACCATTTACCGAGATTGTCGATTGAACACAGAGCCATACAACATAAGTAAATCACAAAATTAAAATAATAATAATTCATTCCAATTATCAGTAACATTAAAAAGCAAAAATATTGAATAATGTCATGAATAACTCTGTAATTAACTTCTTAAGATGTATCAAGATTAATTTTGTAATTAACTAAACAAATAATTAAGAAAGTAAAATTAAAATAATGAAGATTTTTAATTACTGCTTTTAGAAATATTTAGAAGGAAATTTTATCTGTCAGATGCATTATACTAATCTTTAGTATAAACAATAATAAGTTATAAATTATAAAACAGTCTCATTTTACCTACTTTAATATCTATAACATTAGACTCAACATATTTGCTGGAATATTTTTTTTTCTAATAGTCTATAATATTGTTGCCTATGTCTCCACACAAGAGGCAAATAATTCTTAAAATAATACTAGTGTAGCCAATACTTTGCTGAGAATAAGCAATAAAACGAGCGTTTTCTTTATTAATTAAATCTTGATATAAAAGTAATTGTAATTAATTACATTTTTTATTTTAATTTTGATTAAACTTAAAATTTCTGAAATCCAGTCTTAAATATTATTTTGATTCTATCAATTTAACAAACCTAACTGTAATATCTGTAATAATATTTATATAGAACAATCCTATACCATCATTTCGTAATAATTATACTATTCAATTATACCGGATATCCGATCTCATAATGTTACAAGTAACTTTTCTTTTGGTTATTGGATTTTTCTCTAACTCAGCGGTGCCCAAACTTATTTTTACTTGGGCCAAAAAATGAAATTTACATGATTCAGAGGGCCAAAAA
>MQRK01214638.1:5115-22741 GCA_001938485.1 Girardia tigrina
TTCACAAATGCCGTTTTAAGCTTTTCTTTATACGTATTTCCATCTGCTTCTGAAAATTTTGTGATCGCTGATGGAGTCATGAAGATCGTCACCATCACTAATCTTCTATCTTCTGTTATTCCCCTTAATATCCGCATAACGTTCCAAATTTTTTATGAAGTCATTTAATTTTGACTCGGATCCATCAAATTTATCATGTCCCATAATGTTCGTTGTCACGTGAGCCGTGGTCGCAATATTAACAACATCAATATGAGGTTTACAACATTTATTAATACCACAAGCGCATTCACTATTTGACATCTCTCTTGATCAATATTTTTCTGAGTTCAAACTAATTATTTTCAATAAATGAAAATCTGTTAATAAAAATTATTAATTATAAAGAATCTATTTGGTTGAAATTAAATCTAAACATTTTTTAAAAAAAGAACATATTAAATTAATATATTAAAATTTTAAATTGCATTAAAAAATAAATAATACATTCAAAAATTATTTTAAATCTTTTTACTTTACAATTAAATTAAATTATTTTTAATTAGTAAGAATCAAATAAAATATCAATCATCCATCTGTGTAGGAGAGGTACAATCCGAATCAACATTCTACATGCACAATATCAATACACAATTCAAAACATTCCTCACAACGTCAAAATACTCTAATATGATTGGACGAATCACTTTGCACATTTAGACTAGGTTTACAAAACTTTATCAAGAGTGCTTCAGTAATTGTCCTTGCATAATTGTGATCGAAGTTACTAATCAAAACCCGAAAATCATTATCAAATACCCTCCTTTGAGTTCCATGACATTTCACTATGTGGTCCAAAATTGAGCCTTTTCTACTTGATTGGGTGTGTTCTGCAATTATAGTACTTCTTCTTTTGAAATTTTTGATAAAGAAATTGATAGACTCTATAATAGACTTAGTATTAATGGTTATAATAAGAAATATTTAAATAACATCATTAAAAATACTGTGGAGTCAATTTATTGAAAATCAAAAGACAAAATTAATAAAAATTTGAATGCAACTTATGAAGTGATTAATTCAAAAAAATTTATTTAAAAATTCCGTATTCCGAAGGTGCTAGGGATTTTAAACGAATTTTAGAAAAACAGGCCCCAGTAGGTGTTACAATTAAAATATCGTTTCTAACTAATAAAATTTCTAAAAACTGCTCGAATAAATCTAAAACACAATGGGGTATGAAAGCAAATTTAGTTTACCAATATAAATGTCACAAGTGTGAATCCTTGTACATTGGAGAGACAAATCGTCACCTCCGTACAAGAATTGCAGAACAAACCCAATCAAGTAGAAAAAGCTCAATTTTGGACCACATAGTGAAATGTCATGGAACTCAAAGGAGGGTATTTGATAATGATTTTCGAGTTTTGATTAGTAACTTTGATCACAATTATGCAAGGACAATTACTGAAGCACTCTTGATAAAGTTTCTTAAACCTAATGGAGTCAATTAAATATAGAACTGAAGATCTCACAAAAGTGGCAAAGCATGTTTTCGAATAAAAATTTAAAATTAAAATGGTGTTATTTTTGTTTAATTACTAAATTACCATTTGATTTTAAGAAATTAAATTTATATAAATAATATATTTAAAATATTTTTTTAAAAGAATTAAAATTATTTTGTATTCAAATTAAAAATTAAATTTTAATTTAAATTTTTTTGAATAATAAGACGCCGAGAAAGAGAATTAAAAGATTTATCAATCAAGAACGATGACTAGCGACGAAAGTTTTGAGGAGAATTGTCGTAGTGGCAATTCAAGTTGTGATATCAATAAATTATTTAAAATACAATTAGTGTTATGAGGGGTTAATTTAAATTTGTATTTCACCAAAATAGTTTATTATTTTTTTTAATTTAAAAGTTAAAAAGAGTAAATAAATACAAAAATTTAAAATTAAAAATAAAAATATTTTTAATATGTTTTTTAAATATCTTAAAATTAAAAATGATATAATAAAGAAAACCATTAAATATTAAATATTTATTTATAAATAAAAAATATTTTTACAGTAATAACAATTGATATATTTTAATAGAAATTATGAAACAATTAAAAATGAATTTTTAGTTTTAATGCAAAAATTATTTTATAAATTTAGGAGTTTTAAAATTGGATAAATTTTAAAAATTGAATCGAAAAAAAATTTAATAGATTATTTTTTGGCGAGATAATTGAATTAACAAAAAAATTGTTTAAATATGTGAATTATTGTGAAAATAAAAATTTTTGGTGTTGAATTATGAGTATTGAATCTGATAATAATGAACGTGGCATAAACTCTACTTACAAGTGTTCCTAATAAATTTTAATTTAATAATTATTTGTATTTGATTTTATTTAAGTTTTATTATTTTAAAAATAATCATAAATAATTATAATATTTAATAATAATATTATTTTAAAAATATAATAATAATAATATTTTATTTAATAACAAAAGTAATTGTTTTTATTATTTTATTAATACTATTTTATTTTAATTATAATAGAAATAATAAGTATTTATAATATTAACGGATGTAAAGGCAAAATCTGGATATTTTAAAATTGAATTAATAGTATACTTAAAATAAGAATTGAATGTAAAGAAAAAAGGTAATCAATTCTGATTGGTCCATGTCTTGATTACAAAACATTTCGTAATCCTGCAGTTAGTCATTTTTCTTCCATATATGAATTTGTATGTGTCTCGTAAGCCAGAGAGTGGTGGACATAATAAGAAACTGACAAACGCCAAACGAGCCAGCATCTGTCGATGGTCATTAAACAAAATGGGCGTGTCACTCCGACAAAAAACCAAAAAGCACAATGTGAGTCACCAAACCATTAGAAATGAATGCTCTAAAGTACACCTCTGAACAGGAGAAGACTGCAAAATATCGTGCAGGAAAATTACTTGAAGTTTTGAGAGGAAAAATGATTCCCACGGATGATGAGTGTTATTCCAGACTCAAATCTGATCATATACCCGGAAACGATCACTTTTACACCTCGGACATCCAAACCACTCCACCTCTTGTGAAATATCAAGCTGAAGAGAACTTCCCAATTCAGTTGATGGTCTGGATCTGCGTTTCAGAGGATGGAAGGTTAGTGAACCCGTGTTGAACGCGCCAATAGTATCAATGCCAAATTCTATCAGTACCATTGTATTAACACGGGCTGGTTCGCTTTATAGAGAAGGAGCACCGAGAGAAAAAGTAAATAAAGTAAATAAACAATTACGACAGAGAGAAACTGTCAGGAAATAGTCAAAATAAACCAGAACTTCTAACAACAACAACCATCATTAGTCAATAGGGATGGGCCTATTCTTCTCTACGACAACGCTCGGCCACAATTGCACATCTGACAATGCAACTGTTGAACGAACTTTGCTGCGAAACTTTGAGTCATCCACCATACTCACCTGACCTCTCTCCTACTGATTATCACTTTTTCAAACATCTTGACCTTTTTCCCCAGGAGAAATACTTCAAAAATCAAGAGGATGCTAAAACTGCCTTCAACAATTTCATCGCCTCAAGAAAGCAAGAATTTTATGCAACCGGAATAAATAAACTTGTGCAACGTTGACAAAAGTGTATTGATGCTAACGGTTGTTATTTCGATTAATTAAGTTGATTCTACGCAGAGATATTTACCTTTAAAGATTAAGGTTAAAAAACGACATTATTTTTTAAACAACCTAATATAATCTAGGAATCGGATCTTTTCAAAGGAATTTGCGTCCTATTTTATAAATTTCTAAAAGAAACTTTAGGTTTCCATTCGAAAAAGTAGTGGTTACCTTTAATTTTTCTTGTAGCGTTCTATTAAAATTATTATGGTTACTTGAAACATACCATATATTTTCTCTAGACTTCATTATGTAGAGATATCTTTGAAAACATAAAATTCCATACTTATCAAACTCGTTATATATATCACTAAGCAATAAAATATTGTTTAAAGCGATATAATGAATGAATATGACTTAATCAAATTTAATCAAATGATCTTTTTATTATAGCAAAACTCACAAGAAATAGATGCATTTAAAACAATTTTTTTCTAATTTGTTATTTTTTATTTTTCAAAATACTACTCGATAAATTTCATTAATTCAATTATGCCGATTTTGCAGACGACTGAAAGCATCAACAACAGTTTGTTCTCACCGGCCACTGAACGCAAAGAGAGTATTCAAAATATCCAAGAAAATTTCAAAGATCTCAAACAGTCCCTCGATGAAGAGATTTGGTTCAATAAAGAACTGCAAAAAGAAATCGAAAGATTAACGAATTTATTGAAAGAAAAAGAAGAAGAATCAAAGGTTTTTGTTCGATACTTTTTATATGAAAAAATTATCATTTCACTTTTTGAATTTTCTAAATTATTAAAAATTAAATCAGATATCGAAATGTTATTTTTAATGTATTGATTATTTTTGTGATTCATTATTTTATATTTTTATTATTTTTAATTTTATTCGAATATTTTTGCTAATTAATATTTGTTTAGGAATTCAATTAAATTCAAATTTTTTTTCAGTATTCAATATTTTCCTCCCCTTGCCCAAAGATTAAATTAAATTAACAAGAACATAATTAAATTTGTCAAAGACTTGATTTGTTTTGTATTTAACTATATAGTCCGTCCCTAAAGGTTTGTCCAATACACAAATTACAAATTTTACAAAGAACGACAAATACTGTTACAATAAGATAAATAACATACAATGTAACTTTATTTTCTTTTTGTTGAATAAATATCCAAAACCGATGGATTGAAGTTATTTTTTATGAAATGGTAAAAATGTATTTTTTTTGTGATTTTTTAGTGTCCCATAAGGTTTGTCCAAATGCTCCTAAATACCGATAAAAGTTGTTACTCAACATATGTTGTTTATTATTAACGATCACGATGACATAAGACATTAAGTAGGACCTAATATTATATATTGCGTAATACACCAAACAGTAGACATGTAAATTTCGTCATACTAAATCTCCCCTTTCTCTATAACATTGATTAATCTTTCAGGTATCGAAAAAGCCAAATATTTCACTATCTTTTGTGCTGGGCCCTTGATTTTGTTCCTCGGCTGATCGGAATTCACGATGAACGATCCGCCTACTGTATCGCTCGATGCGGTCAGTGTTGGGGCAGCCAATTGCGAACACATCGTACAGAGACTTGATGAGAATCACCGGTTGAATCGGCACATTCGAGATTTCCATACTCGCGATAATGTAATTAGATTCACTCATTTTTGTTCGATAAATTCGAGTTCGTTTTATTTTCTCATCAATCGATAATTTAAACAACTCTCCGCCCGACACCTTCGAACTTTTGTTTTTCAACAGAGACCCGTATGCATTTACTCTACTGCTCAAATACAACTTCTCGAATGTTGCTCGTGAAATCTTGAGACAATGCGTGATGATCTTGTCGCATCGTAACGTGTTCAAATTGAACGATAACGTTGTGAAATCCTTACTGAAATCGACGTCCTTGGTGTAATTTAAGTCAACAATGTCCTCGTTATGGTCAGTCACTTTCTCAAAGTCAGGGTCGTCAAGTTCATCGATATCGAAACCGCGGTCAATATCTTCATCGGAGTCAAATTTCGAATTTTTGGTGAATTTAGATTTTTTTGAAACATATCGACATGACTTTCCATTATTTGGAGATTGACACTCAACTGATTGGGAATCGATATTTACATGAAAAATTCGGGTCGAAAGAAAGCGGCAGCGATTGTTAATTGAACGTCATTAATTTGATTCCCGATGAACATTTAACATATCGATGTTTTCCCAACTCCTGAAGAGCCGACAATACTCACTTTTCCAATTTTTTTATAATTGGAATTTTTTGTCATTGGAATTAATTCAATTTTATTTTTTTCATCGATATTCGGAAATAACAAAATATAATCAATCATTTGCATTATTATCAAAACAACAACAAATCAAAAAAACACAAATCGAAACTATTTATTTATTATATATATGTTCTCGCTGATGTTTGCTTGGCTTGCTGTCTTTTCTATATGATAAATAATAATATGAAATAAATAAAATTAAATAAATTGAAGAAAAGAAATAAAGGCGTAAAAATTACATTAAAAATAATGAATTTATTTTTGAATTAAAATCCAGAAAAAAATTAGAATTTCTACAATTTATAAATCTTTAAAATTTTAGTTTATTATTTAAAAGAAATCAAGCTTTCTCTGTACAAAAGAACTTGAAATACGTTTTCTGTATTGTTAAGATTATCGATTTTTTAATGAGGAACGTATGATATTTTTTAGATCAATTTGGTATTTCACATTCTTCAAGATACGAAATATGTGATCATTTTAGGTTTGTGTCAAATGACTGAATCCCGAAAGACCAAATTTCCAAAAGATCGAATTCCCAAATAACCGAATTCTTAAAAGACCGAATTCCCTAATGACCGAAATTAATTATTACAAAATTTATTATTCTAAAATACAATAAATTTGCAAAAAGTTGTTATGAGGAATATTTAAAATGTTATTTACGTCACTGTATGTAGTACTATGTTATTTTTCATTTTAAATTGAGATTTTTTATTTTAAAATGATTTTTTTCAATTAAAATTCAGATTTTAAATGCCTTAAAATTATAAAAATAAAGCGAATGAAACATTCGTAATCTTAAATGAAAAAAATCTCATTTTAAAATAAAAAATCTCAATTTTAAATGAAAATAAGCTTATTTGCTTTATGAAAATAATTTTGTAATAATTTCGATCTTTTGGGAATTCGATCTTTTGGGATTCGGTCATTTGATCGGATCCAAATCATTTCAATTGGTAGTATACCAAAAAAATCGGTACCATAAATTACCTCACAATATTTTGTTTCTGGTTGTCGAAGAAACCGTGCCTCCACTATTGTTATTTTAATAATATATCAAAATTATATCTGATAATTAAGTATTGTATTGCATGATCATGGTATTCACAATTAGACCGAGAACAGAAAGAACTTCAGCCCTTCTTTTACTTAATTTTGATTGAAATTCATTAATAGAATCAATACAGAGCGGCTTAACAGCCTACTGACGCTGGCTTCTGATAAAGAGAGCAAACGATTTATTGCCGATCAAACAATTCATTTTCATATCATCATTCAGAGATAAAACTTGTTTATCCGACACCCCACTCTCATTCAATTTTGAAAGAAACTCGTCTTTGATATGGTGAGGCATTAAATACAAATCAATTGACATTATAAATTAATCTACAGTGAACATCGATGTGAAATATTTCTTAGTAACCAAATAATAAACCGTAATTTTAGTAAATTACTTACGTATTTTTTTAATTTTCAAATTACTAGTAATCATAAACTGTATATTATTTGCATTTATATTTTACAATGATTATTAGTAGATAAATGTATACTGGAAACTTTAAAGTAAATTTGAATTCGAATTTTTACTTTGAATCGTTAGTTTCTCTTAGTTTCTACTATGACAAACATGGGCCTTCCATATCTTTTGAATGGTATTGAGCTTTTAGGCTCTTTAAATAGTCACCCAAAGCAAAGATTCACTAGCAGCCTCCAGATAGGCCTCCTACGGGTCGGGTAGTTTCGGTCTCCGAAATCTTTTCGGATTCCCTGTAAGAATCGACCACTCATGGGTTGTATATTCATTGTTCTGCATACCTTTGGTAGTATTCGTGGACTTCGTACAGCTGCGAAAGGGACATCGTAATTCTACCCTTGCAGTGAGATCTGCAATCCCAAAAATTAGATGTGATTCTTCATTACCTATGGCTTCCTCCACCGAATGTGACAAATGTAAAATATCTGTACACGAATAAAAATTTTGGACATTCAGAATTAAAAATTAGATGTAAAACTTGTAAAGATGCAAAGGGTTGTAAAAGAGATAACGAAAACAGTATGATCGCGTTTTCATTTTTCATTTCTTTATTAATTAGCATCTTTAACCTCATCTTTTCCAAAGGATAAAATAAAGCACTATTATTTTACGTACTTGCTAAACTAAGATTCTTTATTCTGAGAATTATTGTGGAACCCAAATGAAATATACACACAAATATTTTAACATTTCAAAAACCTTATCTAACCTTTTTTAGAAAGTTGATCTTTCCAACTTTTCAGTTGTGTTTTAACAAGTGAATACTATAAGAAGTTTTATTAAAACATAAGATAAATGATGTAATTCTAAGCTATATAATTTCAAGTTCTTATAATAATTTCAAATAATATCCTCTCAAAAAGGGTCTGTTGAGTCCAGTTGTACCTATTCACATTACAGTATCCTTGAGTTAAGAAGTCGAGTATAAACTTCTATTTAAATTGTCTGATAATTAGTAAACCTTAGAATTGTATGTGATTATTTTTTTTATGGAAGAGCGAATTAGCTATCCATGACACTTGGTTGTAAATAATTGAAGACATGCAAATCATGCATCATAATTTCGACATTGCCAATCGTTGCGAGTATGATAATTCGGGATGAGCTTCTATTCCGAAGTTTGAAAGCCATTTAGAGAGTGGAATATATAAGTTTATGAATAGTAAAATATTTGATACATCAATTACACTAAAAAGCGCATTAAACGATTTGTATCAAAGTTTATCCATGAATATGAATGTATAATACCGAAATCATCATTAATTTACAAGTAACTACAGATCAACCAAATTTTTGTCGTATGAATTCTTAATTTTATGGAACATCATTTAAACTAAGAATTAATTACCAATCTTTAAATTGTTGATCATTTGACTGTTTTGCTTCCGGTTTAGTATATATTCATTTTATTAATTTGATTTAGTACAAATAACTTAACATACAGATAGCTATTATTTAGATATTTATTAAAAAATAATTTATTAATAAAATTAAATAATATATGTATTTCTATTGTATATTAAGACGATGTATTCATTATTGTTTGTTCCTCTAGAAAATTTGAAGTTTGGTTCTAATTACTTGAAAGACATTGTGAGGAATATTTGGTGTGTGGATGTTTTTGTGTAGTATTTGTATGTTTAAATGTTGTGTGTTCATTTTGGATTGTGCCTCTCCTAACCAGATGGATTATCAATATTTTAATTCTTATAATCTGAAACTAATTTATTTAAATTTAGATTTAATATTCAAATTTTTAATTTTTATTATTGCAACTTTTAAATAATTTTATTGATTTTATTTTTGTAAATTTTTAAATAATTAAAATCAAATTAATGTTTAAAAATGACTATAAAAATATTTTATTTCAGTCAATAAAATTTAAATTAAATATTTTTAAATAAAATAATCTGCTCAAGTATAGTTCAGATTATAATGGGAGATATTGAAAATTGATTGATGGATCTAAGTGAAAGTAATACTATTGATCATCATAAAGATGATAAGAAATGTGAATGTTATAAATGTTCTGTCAAATGTATGAGTTCTCTTAACAGACATGAAAAATTAAAATGTTTTAATACTCTTCATTTTTGACAAGTATTGTACGGACTACAATATTGGTTAAACATTTTTCGAAAATGGACTCGTATAAAGGTTTAAAGTTGAAAACTTTAATTTAAAAGAACTCAGTAAGTTGAAATGTTGTCGCCTCACAATCCAGAAATAATATCTTTTTTTCTTTAAGTTGAAAACCTCTGTATCTTTTAATTTGAAAATCTTTTCAATGTCAATACAGTAGAACTTCCAAAGTTAAAAACTCTGTAAGCTAAAAAACCAGTAAATTGAAAACAATTTTTAGATTTTCCATTAGAGCTTGAATTTGATGAAGAAGTTGATCATTTTGTGGAAAATCTTTGACGTTGCTGGTCATCTAGGTGAGTAACCCTAATTTATAAAATACTTTATTATTGCATATTATATTAAAAAATGAAAATATAAATTTTAAAACTGCAGTTTTAATTTGCAATTAAAACCGTTTTTATAATTTTATGTAAACTTAAAGTAAAAAAGCAAAAAAAACAGATATAACAAAAGGCATCTCATGATACACAGCTCTTTATTGTGTGCAAAGATTAAGAAATTTCATATTACGACTATTACCAAAGTTATCTGAAAATGTGATGACCTCAAGATAAAATTTTGAAAGAACAATAAAATTTCTGCACCGCGAATTTCAACTTCTTTACTGTACATATGAGTTAACATAGCGAAAAACGGTAAAAATATCTTTTAAGTTATTATTATTTCACAATTCACGACATGTTTTGTTCTCATCATAACGTCATCTGGAGAATCGTCCTCCGGTAGAACGGATTTGTAAATTTACAAAAAGAAAACCAAAAGAGAGTCTTTATCAAACACAGATTATATTATTACCAAACGAATGGAACACCCATCGGTGTCAAGACACGTATCTAATCCGGAAAATAAGTCTATAAAAGTTGAACTTGTTGAAAATGAAATTGAATTCCAAGAAAGAGCAATAGAAGATCGTCCAAAGGATACTGTGAATGATGCTTTAATACGTTCAATAAAAATATACATATCATTCATAAAAAGAAAGCTCCAACTGGAACCATTGAGAGACAGTTGAATCTTTTCATTGGCTGCTATGGAGGACAGATGATGTGGTTCCAAAGTGATAATTCTGTAGAAAATATCTCTACAGATTGTTCAGTTAACATAAGACTAATTAAACAATATCAATTTCAACACAGAGCTCCAATTTTATATTTCAATGTAATTAAACCCGATGCCAATCATACTGGAATGCCTATATTAAATGAAAATGAATTTAACGACAATGAATCCCAATTGAGTCGAATCTTTTTTTTGTTGAAATTCTGATTTGGTAGAAAAAACACAAAACACTAAAATTATTTCTTTTATAAATACTATTTTTTTGGAATTTAAATTTGAAATTATTATATTTGTATTAATATTTATATTTCAAATTCCATTCCTCTCCTGCCAAAATATAATTCAAATTGACATTAATTATGAGACAATCTTTGATCTTTTATTGTTTGCTGATATATATTTTGATATGTTTGCTTAATTAAAAAATATTAAAATTTAAATAAAATAAATAATTAGATAATAAATTTAAATTTGAATTCGAAGATGTTTTTGAAATTTGTTCAAACGAACAGAGTTTTATTTGTTTTCTATTCGATGATTCGTCGAGTCATGCTTACAAATTCAATTGTCCAGTTGTAATCGTGCATTAATTTGGCCAGTTAATATGTGTGTGTTGCTGAGCCGAGTTGGAAAAGGAGAGAGAAATTGTTCGCATTGTCACACTCGCTTTGATTAGCTGGGAATAATGGTTTGAAATATTAAATTGAATTATATTTATTTTAATGTTACTGAATTTTTACAATTTTTATGATTTCTGTGTTGAATTTAATTATAACGATTTTAAATAAAATATTTTTACTGTATCAATTTGAAACGAAATATATTTTTTGATGTCCCGATTTGAAAACAATTTATTTGAGTTCTACGTTTAATAAAAAATCGGTTCATAAAATAGTTCAAATTTTATTTTCTGAGTAACGAAAAAGATTTCATTGATTTAATTTTATTTGTCTGAAAAAGTAATTTGATACAATGATCTGTCTGAACGATATAATTACAAAATAGACCCAGCACTTAGAATCATCCGAGCTCCTACCATTCCTACCATTCTGTCTTCAGGTAAACCTGTGGATCGGGTGGAATACTAATACAATTAATTTTTAAAAAATTTAATAATAATTTTTTTCAAAAAATATTCTTTTAATACATTTAGTCTTCAATAAAATTAATAATTAAAGTTATTTTTTAAAAATTTATAAAAAATGTTGAAATTAACATTAAGATTTTATAAAAATAAACATTCTTTAAAAAATTTTAAAAATGAATTACAAATAATTTTGATACAATATAATAAGTTAAAAAATATTCAGTTAAATATTCACATTTAAACATGATTTATCACAATGTCAAATAAAATATTTTAAATTGACAGCTTTACTATTCCCCTTTTGTATTCTTATAAATATGTTACAAAGATATTCTAGAAGAATTCAATCATTTCCATAATTCGCATGCATCTTTTACACAACCCTTGATGTCTTTAAATTAAAATCTTATTTAAAAAAATATTAATAAGATAATAGCTAATTAAAAATCTAATTTGATTTGAGATTTTTATTTTAGACCTCTAATGACGTTATTGAAAAGCATCTCCTTCAAATACACGAACTAGAAAATGCCAGAGACATTTGTACTTTTTCTTGAAGATATCATTTTGCATGTATCCATTATCGTCTCATTTTATTTCAGTAACTGAAGAAATTAAAAAAGTTCGACTCTCTCGAGACTCACTAATTGGTGAAAATAAAACTATTCGTTCCGATTTTCACGTCTGCGAAGAAAAAATGGTAGTCCTGGTATGAGGGACTATTTTTTACACATATTTTATAAGAATAATTTTCACAGACTAAAAACGAAGAGGAGTTACAGAAAATTATTGATGAACATAAAATCGAAAATAAGATATTGAAGGAAGAGCTATCGTCACTAAAAGACTCTGTTGATTCCAGTAATCAACAAATAACTCATTTGTCAGAAATTTCTGTTAAAAACGAAGCTAACCAAAGTTTGGTCAAAGAATTGGAAAGGAAATTAGAAGAGTAATTTACATTAATTATTAACAATTATAATATATATTTGTAGTTTTATATTTGTAAAACTAAGTAACCATTTATTTTTATTTATATATAAAATTTTATTATTAAATAAAATATTTTTTTCATTTGTTTTTCTAACATTAACCTTAGATTAATTTTTAATAAAATCGATAGTTGAAACTGATTTGTGAAAAACGCTTTTTTTTAGGATCACGGCTGATCGAGATCAAGATGTGTTAGCATGGAACAAAAAGTGTTCAAATCTTAGTAATACGATTTCTCAACAGTTAGCAGATAAGACCGAGTTCGAAAATAATCATAAAACGCTGATTTTGAAATTGCAAGAGCAAATTGAATTGACACAAACCGAAAATGAACGATTGAAAAACAATATAGAATCAATCAGTAAAAGTTTATTGGAGACAGAAGATAAATTATTAAAGGACAAACGTAGTTGGGCAATTGATCAAGAAACGGTACATAGATAATCAATCATAATTCAATAGTCATTTAGGGTCTGTGTTTCGTTAAAAAACGAACTGAAAGAAGGACAAGAAGACTTACTATCTGTCTATATATATATATATATATATATATATATATATATATATATACAGTACCAGTCATGTTAATGGCATACCTCATGCGCAAAATATTATTATTTGTTTTACATGAAAATCAATTTACTAATTTTGTTTGAAAACTTACTGAAGATTTAATCAGTAGCGTAGAATCTGAATATATCGGTAATTTTTGTGTACGAACTATTGTTCTTGGTTTTTAAAACTTTTTAATGTTGTGTTTTTCTCTAATGACACATTTTGGAGACCCTCAGCGCCATACAATAATGGGATATGAAATTTTACAACACCCATTAAGGCACTTGGCAAATGTCGTGAAAAACACTTTAAAGCATACTCGGAGCAGTTAAAAAGTTATTCAATTTAGGAAGAAAAAACTTTAACGTGTCATAAAAATCAACATTTCTGTTCATAAAGCATTAAAATTCATATTTTAAACAATTTTATTCAATCAAAAAACCGCTACATGAAATTTATTAATAAACAAATACCATATGGTATTCAGTAATCACTCGTGCTCTGTAAAAGAGCGCCCACCCGTCTAGAAAGGCTATGATATAGGGAGTAGCCCATACGATGCAATATATGTCCCAGAACCTTATCTTTAAACCACATAATTTGCATGACGTCAATTTTTGTTGTCTGCTTGTAGATATATTGGGTTGTTGCATAATTTCCCGCCGTTACATGAAACTATTTGTTCTACAAAGACTTTTTGATGGTTGGCGAAGTGTTATATACCATTAGAAAGCCCGTGCTATGCTCTACAAGATTAAAGTAATCGTTTTTGCCTATATTATTTTTTTGTCTTTTTTTAGAACTGTCAAATGGATTGTCAAGTCGACAAAAATCGCATTTTCGACACCTTCTTTTCGCCTTTAATCGAGGTCAAAAAGCGAGTGAAGCCACCGGAGATATTTGTGCCGTGTATGGAGAGGACGCTATAGCTGAGAGAACTGCTCGGGATTGGTTTGCCAGGTTCAAATACGATAATTTTGACCTCAACGACGCTCCTCGTTCCGGAAGACCAGTCGAGATGATTGAGGACCAAGCTTGGGTCTCGCACGAACTCACCCAAAAACAGAAGGATAAGCAGCGTTCCATTGCTGCTCAAAATCTCGCTCGACACCAAGGAACCCATGGCCACATGCAATGTTTCTTATACAAAATCGTCACTGGAGACGAGAAATGGTGTCTCTATGTGAATATGAAGCAAAGGAAAGAGTGGATGAGTCCTGGAGAGAAGCCTAAGCCCAGGATCAAGAAAGACCTGCACCCGATGAAGACAATGATTTGCGTATGGTGGGATTGGGAAGGTTTAATCCACTGGGAAATGCTTGGAAATAACATGACAGTAGAAAAGAATCTCTATAAAGCCAATTGCATCAAGTCAATGAGGCAATTCAACAAATCAGACCGGATCGACAAGGCCAAGTGATCCTCCTCCATGACAATGCTCGACCACACACCGCAAAAACTGTCAAGATGGCACTCCAAGAGCTCGGTTTGGAGGTCCTTCAACATCCTCTCTATTACCCAGACCTAACCCCGACGGATTACCATCTCTTCCGCTGCCTTTCATATGAAATGATGGGTTTTAGCTTCGATAATCAGAATCATCTTGAGAATTGGCTCAACAACTTCTTCGACACTCGACCTAAGGATTTCTGGCGAAATGGAATCAACAAACTGGTGGAAAGATGGGAAGAAGCAGTGAACAATGAAGTAGAGTACATAATTGATTGAAGTGTTATTATTTTTGCTGTTAAAATTTTATGATTTCATTAAATATATAATTAACTGAGTCATTATTTTGGTTGTTAAAATTCTTTGATTTCTTTGAAAATAAATGTTTAAAAGCGGCGGGAACTTATGCAACAACCCAAAGTATACATATATATATATGTGTGTGTGTGTGTTAACATTTTCGAAATCACATTAATATTTAGTTTTAGTGTATCTTTATTCAAGTTTTGGAGTCATTTCAGTAGTTTAAAACTAAATGAGTCAATTTTATTCTTAATCTTAAGCGAAAGAATCTTTTCTAGTAATATTAACTTTTATTTCTTTCAAACGAAACACAGATCCTTATTAGTTTTATATAATTCATCTCAATTACTATTTTTTGTCATCCATAATTATTAATTTCAATCAAAATACCGGTAGTTGGGGAATGCATTAGAAAAACTTAATGAAATATCTTCAGAATCCCAAAAATTGAAGTCAAACAATCAAGATCTGGTATATTTATTATTATTGTCATTATCATTTAATATTAATCAGACATTGAAAATAAAAACTCGAGATTCTGAGATAATGCAATTACAAAACTCCCTATCAACGAAAGAGAAAGAACTCATTGCAATGTATGTCGATCAAATTTTAGAATTTCATGTTACATCATTTCCTTAGATCTAAAACCCATAAAAATCTCACCGAAGAATTAGAAAATGTGCAGCAACTTTTAATTACAGAAAAAAATGAAAAAAACCTCTTGCAATCGCAGGTACATTGTTTTATGACTTTGCTATTTTAAATATAAATGATATTATTATAATAATGATTACTCGATACATTTTAGATCACAGTTATTTATCAAATATAAAAATGTATATTTAAAATGTGTATATACAGTGCCTAACATAAGTTTAAGACCACCAAAATTAAATCTATTTTTTAATCATCTTTGGTATTTGTTTACTTTAACTTTCAGTAATAGGCACTAAGTTTTGTTTTTCCTAAAGATTTTCCATTAGAGCTTGAATTTGATGAAGAAGTTGATCATTTTGTGGAAAATCTTTGACGTTGCTGGTCATCTAGGTGAGTAACCCTAATTTATAAAATACTTTATTATTGCATATTATATTAAAAATTTTTTTAAAAAAATTCAGTTATTTCAGATTCCGTTTCTTTAGAGAAAAAAATCACATTCCAAATTCTAAATTAAAAAATTTATTTAAAAAATCAATAAATAGATTTGCAGAAATAATATTGTAACTTACCAACGAATTATCCGTTCGACGACTGCGCGGTTTATCAGTCTGCGTATCCAGCATTTGATTTAGAACAACTAATTTTCATTTATCCAGTCAACTATTCATAGTGTCCATCCATCATTGACTCACTAAATTGACTCATTCGCACTATATTATCGGATTCGTCTAGTTGTCAATTGTAGAGGTTATTGAAAGATTAAACGTCCGTTTAGTTATCAATTACTCTATTTTATCATTTTTCTCTATTATTTAACAGTTGTATTCTGTTACAAAGAGACTAAGTTCATCAAATTTAAGAGTAAAATACTCAATTTGATTAACTTAACTGGTCAGGAAACCGTGTCTCCACTATTTTTAATATTGATATAAGCTCGGATATTTTTATAGAAACATTATATTCTCTCAGGAGAAAGTTAACGATTTCTGATTCTTTTGGTTTCGGTAAATAAACAGAAAATAAGTTCAAACTCGAATAGTCGGAGAACATTTTCCTTGGAGACATTCTCGAAAACAGTATAGTGATAATATTAACACCAGAACTACTCTGTTCTGGAAAACAACCCACGTTAACGAGAGTATTCAGATTTGTTGCATCAAATTTTCGTAATTTGTTAAAATAATTCAGAAAAATGTACACCGCCGACCAATTTTTGGCTGTTGTGATTTCATTTAATTTTCTTAAGAAGTCACTGGAATTTCGACACGATACGTTTTTATTATCTTTCTCTTGAAACTCCAATTTGTATAAGATCTCATCATATAACGGTTTAGTGTCATTTTCACACGACGTCACTTCGTTACAGTGAACTTCTATATTTTTTAATGTATCATCTTTATTTTTATTTTCTAAATACGATGATAAATCGCTAATAATAATAAATGAATTTCTCCAAATATCTTCACTATAGATATACAACTGTTTGCTGAGTGGATTTAACGGATCAATCAAATTCTTAATCAAGTCGTATTCTTTAGGTTTCAGGAATGAAATAGTTTTATTCGATCTCATATTTAATTTAAATTAGTCAAACGAGTTTGTTTTCAAATTTTTTTATTCACTAAGAGCATAATAAATTTTTTAAATTCATTTAAACACTTGTGATTGTTATTCACAAACACACATACATAAAACACACACACGGTACCGCGTTAAAACGTCGAAAAAAAAACATCGAAAAAAAACGTCGAAAAAAAAACATCGAAAAAAAAACGTCGAAAAAAAACATCGAAAAAAAAACGTCGAAAAAAAAATCCTAAAAAAAACATTGAATAAAAATTACTGAATAAAAATATCGAAAAAACCCCCTAAAAACCTCTTAAAAAAACATCGAAAAAAATTGAAAAACATTAAAAAAA
>MQRK01214640.1:7146-23908 GCA_001938485.1 Girardia tigrina
CTGTAACCATTCGCAAAATTCTATGCGCCTGTCATAATCGTCATCATTTATTTGATGGAGCAAACGAGATCGCCAAACTTTCAACTCAATGTCCTTCATTATTGTCCGTTTCATTATGCCGTTTCAATCTTTGATTCTTAATCAAGTTCAACTTGGTAGTATTAGTTTTCCAAGTCAATTGTAGTGAAACACTTTGCACCGTTTAATGTATTCAATATATCATCCACATTTGGCATAAGGAATGCTGGTCTAAGAGTAACTTTATTTAATTGTCGAAAATCCATGCACACTCGTATTTCTTGTTTCTCTTTCTTCCAGGCGCATGCCAATAGAAAGTTCCATCGTGAACTACATTTTTCGATTATATCATTTTCTTCAAATNTTTTAATAATTTCGTCTAATTTTTCATCTAACTTACGTACGTAAACTTGTGCGTGGTATATGCAACTGCAAACTTGCACGAATTGCAGATGTTGATGGCGCATTCTGATAGAAAGTTCTAACATTTTCTTTATTTTCATCGGTATTCATATTGTTCGGGCGCCCACTTCTTTTCTTGTCGGTTACAGAGCCGGTCTTGTGAAACTTTTTAGACAAAACATGCATTGATGGAGGAGCGTCATTATGATACTCTTTTGCAAATGCTGCAGCTACAGCTCTTGAATTTCTATCATGCTTTATCCACTGCTTTACTATAAAAATTCGTTGCAGAAGTGTTAATTGTCGTGCCATGCCAATATTGCCAACAACAATGAACAAAATGAAATAATTTTAAAAATTTTTAAATAAATAATTATTAAAACAAAAAAAGTTTATCTGGTTTTTGTTTATACATCATTTAGAATTTTGTGTTTATTATTATTAAAACTGGGTAAAGCGACTTATGGCCACCCCTATATATATATATATATATGTCTGTTATATTACATTATTATGATAAAGGTAAATTACTATTATTATTGTAATTTTAATAAATCCTACATTATTTTGACTGCAAAAATTAAAAATAAACTCCAATGAAGAAGGAGCGAAAACAATCGTAAAAGTATTTCCCGAAACAGAGACAGAAAATTGCGTAAAACCTGGCTGATAAAATTCGACTGTACGTTCTTCGGAGGTTGTTGATGTTTGCTCTCCTGTAGACAGAAACAGGAATTCTTTCGTTTCTTTTCCCCAGAATCATATGTAACACAGAAATTCTCTTTCATTTGTTCTAAAAAGTGAGTAAACCGATGATGGGGATTGCAAGTATTCGAGGAGCACGTTAATTAAAATTAATTTAATATTTGATGACTCCACCTGCATCGGGGTCTCTAATTCGCTGTGACTCTCGTGGCGAGTTTCGAGCTGAAATAATAGAGTTAATGAAAATATAATAGGGTTTTCATCTAATGAATTAATTATCTGTTCACATAGAAATATTTTTTATTCTCTAAAATCGTTTTTTGACTGTAAATTTGAATGCGAACATCGAGAATAAAATAATCATACTTTACAGTTTTTTGTTACACTCATTTGTGAGTAGAGATTATCTACGTTGAGACAGATTCATTCACCGTTTTATCAGCGATGCTCTCCTCAAATAGAGACTGAGATTCGATGTGGACTTTAGGAGCAATTCTTGCGAATATAGGTGTTTATTGTGGCTTAATTGTGCACTTGCAACAGAGTCGAAGAAGACAAAATGGTCGCGTTAATGTATCTGAAGGCTCATTCATAGGCAGTGTCTTCTTACAATCATGAAACATTAACAACCACTTTTTTTGTTCTGTGTTATTATCGTCCAGAACTGTCATCCTACACATTGAAACCCCGTTTATTAAAGAATAACGGATAGAGTTTATATTACCAAGTGTCTTGTTGCGATTTATTCAACGTAAATTATAATTTGTGCAATTTACAGCTGTATTTTATTTAAGAAATTTAAATACAGTTTTTTTTGCATTAACATGATTTGCAATAGTTAAATTGATTTATTATCATTATTCTACATTTACTATGCCTTACGTTAAACTTCCATTTGTTGCAATAAAATTTTGTTTTTGAATAAAAACAACCGAAAATTATGGTGATTCGATTCCCTCTTTTTTTCACCTCAAGTGTCTGTACCAAAGAATGCATTCTCGCTCACCCTTCCTCACCTTGTCCGCGGTTTCCCGAGCGCCACTCGCCTCCCTAAGGGGCCTGTACAAAAATAGTTTCCCTCTTCCGACTTTTGTTTAGTTATCTGAAAAAAATATGACACTGATTATTTCAGTTTGGCTATATAGTAGCATGCAAAAGTTTGTGGACAGTAAAAAAAAAATTACAATTTTTCCAATTAAGTTTATAAGGTGAGTTTATAAGGTGGAGAGTTTAAATTTTGACCAGATATGTAATTTTTTTAAAGCTTTTATGCTAAATAAATCTTTTTTAATTTGGTTAACATTTTTTTTATGACGAACATTCATTTTACAAATTTTAACCCATGCAAAAGTCTGTGGAAAATTCGTAAATATCATTATTTAAATAAAGTAAATGTTAATTAAATTTAAGTATTAATTTAAATATTAATTTAAGTGTTAATTTAAAGTATTAATCAAATAAAGTAATATTTAGGATGACCTCAGGCTGGGAAATGTCAGAAGATATCAAGAAATTGATTGTTGGTGCTTATCTTATAGGGAAAAAATATTCTAGAGGAATGGCATCGCTTTATAATGTTAGCAAATCTGCATTTTGTAATCTTTTCAAGAGATACAGTTAGCGTCGTACTAATGACAAGTCACACAGTGGAAGGCCGAGAGTAACATCACGAAAAGATGATAGAATTCTTACAAGATTATCGAAAGAATGCTGTTGAATGGAATGAAATAATGAGAAAGGACTATAATGTTAAGTGTAGTGTTGATACTACAAAACGTCGTCTTTGGATGTCGACCAGCAAAAAAAACCTTTGATCTCGGTTAAGAATCGAAAGGCCCTAGTCAAGTTTGCAAAGGAAAATCTTAACTGAACGTCCAAAGAATTGTCAAAGGTTCTTTTTTCTGATGAATCGAAGTTTATGGTCTTCGAGAGTGATGGAATTAAGTATGTAAGACGACCTGTTGGTAAATGATTTGATCCAAAATATCAACTACCTACGGTAAAACATGGAGGTGGTAATGTGTTGGTTTGGGGTGCGTTTAGCCGTGAGATGGTTGGTCCAATACATCGCATAGAGAGAACAATGAATAAATCTATGTACAAGGATATCATCGGTACGAAAATGTTACCTTTTGCAAAAGATAAAATGTACCGAGGTTGGGTATTTCAACAGGAAAATGATCCAAAGCACACGGCCAAACCATACAGGATTTTTTCGAAGCCAATAAAATTCGTGTTTTGGAGTGGCCATCGCAAAGTCCGGACTTAAATCCTATTGAGCATATTTTGGAATACATTGATCGTCATTTGAAAGGCAATGAACCCAAAAATAAGAAGGAGCTCTACGAAACAATTCAAGATATTTGGAGCAGCATTCCTTTGGATGTGATTAAAAAATTAGTCGACTCAATGCCTGATCGTTGTAAAGCAGTTTTAGCTTTGAAAGCTTATGCTACTAAATATTAATAAAATTTACGATTTCTATCATTTGTTGTCAAAATATTTGTTTTTTAATAAAATTTTGAATTGTCCAGACTTTTGCGCGGGTTAAAATTTGAAAATTGAATGTTCGTCATAAAAAATATTAACAAAATTAAAAGATTTATTTAGCGTAAAAACTTATAAAAATTACACATATGGTCAAAATTTAGGCTTAAAACCTTATAAACTCATGGCTTAATTGGGAAAATGTTGATGTTTTTATTGTCCACAGACCTTTACACACTACTGCATATTCTTTATAATTATTGTAATTTGCTTTTTTTATAGGTTCTCAAACTTTTTTTTTATTTGTTTTTGATTTAATCATAATAATTGTTTCTGTGATATAATCTTCTGTTATAAAGATTCTTGACTATCTAATCCCTACTTTTATTTTCAAGAGCATTTTTCAAGTAAAATTGCTTCTAACTCCTTGAAGGATTCCAGAATTATTTGATGATAAGTCGTAGAAATCACTCTAATACGTATTATTACAAAATTACTATTATTATCATTAATTTATTTTGAATTAAATTATGAAATTTGTGTTAATGTATCAAGTATGAGTATATATGTGTATAATGAAGGGTGCCAACATTCTTCTCACAGAAGAGGGCCAAGTGAAGATCGGTAAGCAAAAGCTCTCCATCATATCGAATGATGTATTAAACAAATGGTTTCAGCTGACTTCGGTGTCGCCGCCCAGATTTCTCAAACCATCCAGAAACGCTGCTCGTTCATCGGGACACCGTATTGGTAAGAACCGTTGACTTGCGCTTTTTTATATCATTTATATTTCAACATAAACCTTACTTAACCGTGAGAATTAAATAAATATTGAAACTAATTCATAGGTATGCGAAACTTTTCGTTTTATACATTAGCTCGAAAAACTGTTTGCAAAAGATCTACCAATAGTTGCCATACATTGGAAGAATTCGTTCAAATCTTTCTTCAAGGGGAAAAATCCAAAAATCAGCATCTCATCCTTGAACGATCAGTTTTATCATTCCGCATCTGAATGAATAGCAGATTCTTTTGACAAAAGAGTAAACTTAGAGTCTCTTCTATACTTTTTTCAATTCTTAGTCCTTATATTTATATAATGTCTCTAACATTTTAGCTTATTTCTGTTTCAAGAGCCGATGAATGGGTATGATTCTTGTCTCTGTTTGAATTGACGATGCTATTCATGGGCTTTCTTGTTTGCCAGACAAATACAATAATCGTACAACGAAAATCTAAATTTAAATTTCAAAGACATTTTACAATTTATTAAATATTTTATAAATAAATTAAAATAGAAATGTTTTTAAAGTTATTATAACGTAATTGTGTTTAAATAATTTAAACAAAATTTTGAGGTTTTAGGAAGGAACGTAAAATTTATTAATTTTAATAAATATGTTTTAAATTAAAAATAAAGTAAATATTTAGAAGAAATATTGTTCGAATAATCATTATTAAAAAAAAACAAATAAAAAACAATTTGAATGACGTCAAATTGCGAAAGAACGTGAGAGTTGTGGTGACTCTAAATGTGATGTTAATAAATGTTTTCATAATAATTAATCAGTGCTCTTAACACTTAAAAATCGAAATCTCCTTAATCGATGTGTGAGGAATATTTGGTGTGTTGATGTTTTGTGTAGTGTTTGCATGTGTAAATGTTGTGTGTTGATTTGGGATTGTGCCTCTCCTAATCAGATGGATGATTAATATTTTAATTCTTATAATCTGAAACTAATTTATTCAAATTTAGATTTAATATTCAAATTTTTAATTGATTATTATTGTAAATTTTATTTCTGTAAATTTTTAAATAATTAAAATCAAATTAATGTTTAAAAATGATTATAAAAAGTAATTTTATTTTTAACCATTAAAATTTAAATAAACTAAGTTTCTTCAAGTTAGTTCAAATTGGAATGAGAAGTTCTAAACATTGAGTGATGGATTTAAGTGAGAGCGATGCTATTGATCGTCATAGAGATGATCAAAATTGTGACTGTAATAAATGTTCTGTCAAATGTGTGAGTTCTCTTAACACGATGACATATTGCCGAAGTTTTATTCATTTCAACCATTATTTTGGGTTTAACTTATTCTGTCCATATTCATATTTATAGACAATATTTTTCCATATTTGTTTCGAATATAAAGGATCATGCAAATCTGAAATCAGGTCGTGTTTTAAATTATAATTTTATTTTAGTATATTATTTTATAATTATTTGATCGAATCTTTGTTAATATTGAAAATATAAATGTAAGGAACTTCATTTATTATTGCAGTTTTCGTCATTCTTTAATCTTCTTTAACTATTCTTGTTTAACCCGTTGACTACCGAATTTGATTTGGAGATATGTTATTTTTATTGAAGTTTTAGACGTTACAAAGATAATTCAGCATGAAAAGATTTTTAAAGACTTAGAAATATTTATTACATAAGAGTTACAAAAATGAGTTTTTGAGCTACAAACAAGAGTTTTCAATGAATATTGCAGTATTATTATATCTTACTGATTAGAATTGGTTTTTATCACTCATCTGCATCAACATGAAGCTTAGTGTGGTAAATTCGGAAACAATTTGGTACGCATAATGATACATTACAGTCAAGGCACATGAAATAACTTCGTTGTCGAATTTGTTTCGCACTACAAAAAATACAATTTCTTCTACTTCGTTCTTTACTCTTTGGATCATGTGGAGCATTGTCGGGAAAGTGACGAGCAACTAATCTCAAATGTGTAGGAGCATTATAAGGTCAACCAACTCTATTTCTCTCTGAAGGACCATATCTCTGAAGTATTTTATACCTCTTCAAAGTTTTCCTAATTTGTCAGTTTCATAAGCAACTCCCATTTTTTGCGAATATTCAATTACTAGAGCGGGCTTCATAATTTCTGTTCCGTTTATTCTATAAATTTTTCCACTGTTCAAGAAATTTGTACTATTTACAGTCGATAACATGTAGACATCTCGTTTGTCTTTCCATTTCATTGCTAGAAGAGCTGAAGACGAAAACCATTGAACATCTCCTTTTCGTGATTTTCCAGTGAATTTTGGCAATCCTTTACGTTTTTTTCTCACTGTTCCACATGCTCCAGTTTTGTTCTGATGCAATAAATTAAATAGAGTTGGACTAGAAAAGTTAATAGTAATATTTAGAAAAAAAACCGCATTAAAAATTCCTCTTCGTTCAAAAGTTATAAGCTGTAAACGCATATTCGGGTCTCCGGTAGTCAACGGGTTAATCTTTGGGCCTTCGGTGATACTTGAGCATTCGGTATAACTTACAAATAACATTGTTAATGCAAATAGCCTGGTCTTTAATTATATTTTATTACATATTTTTATATAAGCTTCATATGTCTGTTAGTCTGGTACAAATCTTGTAATTGATTTTTCAACCACTTCCCAATGTTCAATCAAGCTAAACCTGTGCATTCTTGCTCATTTCCGATGACAATACATGAATCAATTAACAGATCTTTTAAGTTCACTTACAAAAGTATGTTTTTTTCTACAAAAAATATTTTTTTTACATATATTACTTGTTTTCAAATAATTTTCTTAATGATTAAATTGTTTTTTAATTATTCTTCATTTTTTGTTTATGTTTAATGAAAAGATATGCTACTTCATACGGCACAATTATTGCATTGCACTGTGTCTTTGGTAACAACGGATCATCATAATGAAAGATACGATTAATTGTTACATTAATCACACTCTGCCACTGTGACATACTTATAAATATTCTTAGTGTTACTACTTACTATATTCATTATTGGGTCATACTTTGTTCTGGAAGTTTGACAATCATTGAAGATCAGTTCAACATAGAATATTAGTCAATTTGGAAATCGAACTTTATATTGAACAAATATATTATTATTATTTTATATGTAGATTAGTGACTTACATTCATTTATTTATGATGCACTAAACCTAATCGATATTCAATACTCATTATTTAATCATTGGTGCCATATCAATTGAAATTTGATAAAGAATGTCTTTTCCCTTATAAGCAACATCACAATTTGAGTGTGAACATTTATAAACAACACAAACAGATTCTTCACAACCATTATCAGTGAGCATATTTTTTGATTGATATCGTTTTTGTTTATGTATCTAAAAATGTATCCAATCTAAAAATCAATTAATGGGACAAGTTTAATATTGACTTTTAATTTCTCAAAATTTTATTGGATAAAAATGTATTATGTAATTTTAAAATAAATATTATTTTTTTAAAATATATTAAATTTAATAATTTAAAATCGTTTACTAAAAATATTATTAAAATTCATAATTATAAAATTTTTAATTAATTAGTATTTAAAAATTTATCTCATTAAATTAATTTCATTAGACTCAAATAATCAATCAATAAACATATCAATCCCATCTGAGTAGGAGAGCCACCAATCTAAACAGAATACAAACAACAAACTTACACAATTCTGAATTTTACCTCATATCCCCATTATTCCTTACACGAATACTAACAATTGACCACAAAACAATAATCAATCTCTGACAAAATCTTTGTATCTCAATGATATCCAGTCCTTCATGTTCACATGACACCTTTTGTAAAGTATGGAATGACAGAGCCAAGATATAGTTTCCTGTCAATGATTGGTGTTGAGGAGTTCGGAAAGTTGATCGAAATTCGGATTTTTACTTAATTTCTGAAAATAACTTAATTAATTTCTGTTTATTTAATGGTTTTTTGGTAAATTATTCTATAATTTATTGCAAGCTAATTTAGATGGAAGTGACCTGAGGGTGAGTATAGGAATTTCAGAAACATCAGTTATTTATTATTTTGTACTTTCTGTTTCATTGATGCTTCTTATGGGTAAGACTTGTCCTCGCCACTGTTACAATAAAAAGGTTGTGGTGATGAACGTTGGAATCGCGACTTGTCGATTATTTGGTTCCATGTCGAGTCCGTTTGAGCATTGTCGATGACGTATTTTGAGCAGTCCTTCCGAAATTGTCTTCTCGTCATTATTCATCGATGCAACAAATTATTTCGATCAAATAACAATATATTCATTACTTATCAAATCTAAAATCACAATGACACCACATTTCAATGTCACATTTTATTATTAATTAATTTAATTTTTAACAAACTTAATAGATTAAATGATATTCTTCAGTAAAAAAGAAGAGTATAAAAATAAGGAGCAATTAAAAAAGAATATCAAAATAATTATTTCTAAAGCCAGTCCTGTTTATTTCCGCAGATCTTGCAGAGTTGGATTGCGCTGTGAATAGGACGGAGACAAATGCATATTATATGTACAGGGAAAGGGAATTACTTATAGTATCCATTGCAGTTAGGAGAGATGAGAGCTGGAGCTGAAATTCGGTAATGGGGAAGTTGACAATTCTATCACACCAAGTCGCTAATAAATTGAATTTATAAATTCAGGCAGATCAATTATAAGTTGTTCGGTTATCAAATTTATCAGTTTTGAAAAATTAATTTCTCTCAACGAAAGCCCGCTTCCATTTACGATCCCGCTTTATTTCGGTCGCCCCAGAAATCCTTTTTTACTGCAGATTAGAACTTTATCTCTCCCCGAAAATTTTATCTTCAGAAGTCGTTTTTCTATAGAAGAGCAAGTGATCCTTATCTGTCAGTGGCATCGTTTACGACTGCCAGCTCTAATAGCTGAGTTTTAACTGAAATGAATATTCTGAACTATTTATAAATATTTGATACTGTCGTCCTCTGGTTTCATCTATGCTCTATATTTATTGAATTTCTGTCAGGATGGCTCCAGAAGTTGCCGCCGTGGAGAGGAAGGGTGGATATGACGAGAAATGCGACATTTGGGCGATCGGTATCACTGCGATCGAATACGCCGAGCTGCAGCCTCCAATGTTTGACCTGCACCCTATGAAGTACGTTTAAATATGTTAATGATGTACCTATGGTCTAAACACTGTGCTTATGTGATATTAATTTATCAGTTGCGTTAATAAAACTGCTTGCTGTGAGCCATCATCTTTACTACTGATGGCAGGTAGACCAAGCAGCAATTGTTGGTCTGCTGTTCTTTTGTCTCTGTGATTCAGTTGCCATTTGCTCTGCCCCATTGGTATTGATCAGAGAATTAATTCTTTCAGTGCTCACTCATTACGCTCACTATGATCTGTCGATCATCTAGTAAAATTAGCAACACTGACCTAAACAATATCATGAGTCACTCTATTACTAAATATAAACAATACTCAACGTTGGCTCTTGCTATATTCGGCGATCTGGAGGTGCGTTCGTTGGTTGTTTGCTTTGCCAATTCACACAGTGGGCTCTATTCAGTGTTGCCATTTGTTATTTGTTATTGCTGTTATTAATAATAATAATATGTCGCTTATTTTTGTGGGGGTTCAAAGGATTGAAGGAAACACCAGCAGTGACAAAAACCATCTGTAATTCATTCAACAATATCAATTGAAGATTGGTCGTCAATTAATTAGAATCTGTAGTATGGGTGATAGCGCGCGCTTCTGCCTTGGACTCTTAATAGTCTTTGGCTAAGTAGCCCAGGATATTATCTGATCGGAGATTCGTCCGGCAGTGGTATGCAACTTTACTCAAAAATTTCAAGGATGTGATAGACAATGATAAAGTAGACTTCATAAATTACAATCAATCTTACATTAAAATCAAAATTCGAAAGTCAATTGAAAATATTTATTAATTTCGACGGTTTAACCGTCATCGTCAGAACAAATGATTTTTCAAACGAAATTTACTTATGTAGTGCAGTTATTGATTATGTAATCAATACGTAATCAGTACATCATTTAAAAACTATCAACAAAGTTGTAGAGAGTGCAGTTTGAACGTTAATTTTAGAATCCAAAGATCTTATATATAGCGCTTCACATATGTCACTCTCTCCCAATAATTTTTAAATTGAGTGCACAGAATTTTAAAGTGTTGTGAAGTTATATCTCCTTTACAATGTCTTCTATGTCCTGCAATGTTACTTCCACCCTCATTGCGACTGTGTTCCTGGATTCTCTTACAGATATGACGTGAAGTCTCTCCGATGTATGTGACGCTACACCCATTACATGTATATTGGTAAATGAAATCCGAACACAATCCTAACTGTGTTGAAGATTTATTGCCGAACATGCTTTCAATTTTCTGGGTACGGGATATTACTTTTAAACTTATTGCATTATCTAACGCTTTCAAAATAGAATTTTTAAATATTTTAAACCCCTCTGAATACGCTACAGTTAACACATAACCAATTTCCAAACTTTTATCATTAGTGTTGCAAGATTGCTTTTGATTTTGAACATCTAAAAATTTAGTAATATTGTTTTGTCAATTAATTTATAAATAATTTCCTTTGTTAATTTCTCCACTATCGATTTTGAATATCCGTTATCATATAATAATTTGTTTAATTTATTAAGGCTGTCATTACATCCTTTATATGTAGATGAATCTTACATTAATTGCATAATTCTTTTGGAAAAACAAATGTTTTTGGTTGATACATTGTAAGCTTACTTAAGCTGGCAAATAACATTGTCTATCACATAAAGGATAATAAGTTTTATAAAAAGGGATTATCTATATATGAAACCCAAATCAATATGTAGGGAAAATATGAGGAGCATGAAGCGGAGCACATAACTGTTACATTGTCAAGTGTAAAATAATACACTTCTTGCTCAAATAAAAACTTCGATCCTTCTAACAATGGCTGATTTCTATTAGTGATTTCTATGCTTCTTCTATGTCTGGTTCAATATGCTATACGATCATCAAACATGGCATGAATTTATCTTTTCTTTTAAAGATATTTTGTGTCAGTTTAACTTAATAATTGCCCAATATTTGGACTATGTGGAGCCAAGTTAAGAGTTAAGAGCCTGATTAAGAAACGTTCTATTACTTTAAAATTTGAAGTTTAAATTTAAATTTAATTTTACAGAAATAATTTGAGTCTTGGTCTGAACTGAACTGAGTCGTCCACTTCCAGGTTCTCTTCAAGCTTTGTCTGTCTTTTTAGACTTCTTTAGGGCGCTCATTACGTGCACTGGCATACTTCAGACAATGTCCTTGATGAGTATTCCGGTGTGGAATATATCAACCGTTGCTTGATTCAAAGGCATTCTCATAGTATTTATATTGATTGTTGTAAAAATTAAAGTATAGAATTCAAATGTACTACCTTTAAGGCAAAAACATCTTAAAACTTTTAAAATTCTGTACTTTAAAAACGACCAGCGATGAGTAAAACATGTACGAAAGACCCCAAAATCGAAATAGAAACTAACAACAAGGGATATTTAATCTGATCCTTCATCTGTGTCTCATCTGTAGGAAACAGTCTTAATGATGCTGCCTTTTCTAGCAACGTAACTATCACAATAAAAGCTATGGATGGGCATCTCGTTACATATGGACATCCATGTCACCAATCTAGACCTGTGAAATATATTTCCATCTTATTTCCCCCTATTAGCCTGTTTTTACTATTACTTTCTTCCTGACCAATTGCCGCAGGAATGCAAAACTACTTAGTTATAACTGGGTGAACAAGCGCAGTTTTAAGTCAACCCCAGGGCTCTTGTAGAAGCTGTTCTTAAAATGGTATAGACAAACATCGATTTCAGTTTCATGCCATGACGGGACAATATTTTGCTTTCGAGAAAATTATTGACTTTTTGGATTGGTGAAGCTTATTGATAGTAGCCAAATAAATTTCCTCGAGTATACGAAGAGCAAAGATGTATTGGTAAGGGACAGCAATCTCAATTTCTAACGAAAGAATCTCAATTAAAAGTGAAAACGGAGTATTATCAACATGAAAATAAAATTATTTAGTGCATAAAAGATTGTTTGAAAGGATTTGGAATCCCGAAATCGGATAACGATACCCTAGACCATTGAAGTGTACAACGAATGAAGAGAAGATTGTAAAATGGTATTAAATCAATATGCTGTGTGATAAATGTGTGACATTCAACTGAGAGACAGTTATGAAACTTGACCAAAGCAATGGCTATTATTATTACAATCAGTCATTCACTGAACAAAAGAAATAATTACCACGGATGATTTAACGACAATAGACCATTGATTAAAGCCATCAGAATCGGACATTGTTTTAATAATATTCTGGTGTTTGTGTTTTAATATAGAATTCTTTCAAGAAATACCTGATTCTTACCCACTGGCATTCAAGTTCTCTTTGTAAAGAAGATATTCACACGCACCAAACGTACATAGGTCGCACTTTACCAGCATTATAGTGGGGGGGGGCAAGAGTTACTCGCAGCAACTGTAACACTCCTGGTCTCCCATCGTATTAAGATACACTTGATCGATTGTCACAAGACGTTTTGTTTTTTTAAAGGTTTATCTTTAATTTTTCTATAGTTTCATACTTAGATTAAAGTAAACTTGTTTCCATTACAACATTTTTTCTTAAATCGTATTAATTCCAAATTTGAAACTTGTGGTTATTTTGAAAATATGACATCTTTCCTTTTTCTCGCATACTGTACTCTCTAGAATCATAGCTATCATTTTCTTTCGTTACTGCAACCTCTATTCTAACAAGGATTGTTTCATGTCAGAACAACGCCTCCTGGTGCCGGCTGAGTGGGTCGAACACCTACTTACAAAGACTAAATGTGCGATGGTTGAAGCATTGAAAGTCAATTATTAAATAAATGATGTGTAATTAATCTGATTGATATAGACAAGTGACTTCTTATTCGCCATACATTCGCGGTTGTTGCTAGCCAAATAGATCAATTTTCATAGATAAAGGTCGAATAATGTCGAGAATTTCTTTGTTGCAGCTACTTGTGATATTATCTGGAATATTTGGATCTATGTATTCCACTTTAGGGACGGTATTTGATGAGTGAAGATTTATTTTAAATGTTCGAAGATGTTTTACGTTAAGAGGTTCGTGTACATGTATAAGATAACAGCAGATAACAATTTCCAGTTAGGTACAAATGAACAAGATATTTAAGTCCCATGTTGTCTTTGGGAAATCGGTCCTTTCATTGCCATTAAGACTGAAACTCCATTTTAGTTTTGAATAAAGGTGTCTGATATAAAATTGTATTAGATTCCGTAAAGCTGATGCATTTATTTGGTAGCCCTAGAAATAAAACAATACGATGAAAGAACAATCGTCTACCGTATTGAAATTAGAAGAAATTGAGGTTTATCCATTCGTTTGTACTTCATTTGAGTATTGCGATTCATTTTAATCTTTAAATTAGTGATGCTATAAATGCAGAAATAAAGATTTGGTTTGTTAAATATTGTTTTGTTGCAGAGCTCTCCACATTCTGTCCATGCGCAACTACAAGCCGCCGGTGCTGCAGAACAAGATCAAATGGTTCGTTACGGTTTGAGGAGTTGTGGTTTCATCATTGTGTCATTGCCGTTATCATTGTCATCATTATTTATATTATTAATTGATATTAGGGTCACTTATTAAATTACTTTTGTTATTAAATGATAATAATTATTATTATTTGTTTTAATTTTTATTTATATTATTAATATTATTATTGTTATAATAATAATTATTACTAATATCACTATCATTATTATATTTAGTAAATATGTCTGCGCGAACTATGAAATATTAAATCGTTTCTACATTTCAAGCGCCCCCTTAACCACTTCTTAAGCCCGATGTAGCCATGTTAGAAACTATTTACTGGTCCCATGAAACAAATTGTCTCCATAACAACTAAATCTGATGAAAAAAGTATTATTTCGACTTCCTCGAAAATTCAGAAAATAGTAATGGATAGGATAAAAAAAGACATAAATAAAGACAAGTATGTCCGAAGGTCATTGCCATTTTCGCAAATAGCTACGAAGGATACAATGTGAATTATTTAGCTATGTTTAATTTATCATCCCCACTGTTTGCACCAAGGAAAAGGATGGATCGAGACGATAGCGCCAAGAAGGTATTTCTGGTTTTGTTTTGAGAGTTCTGTACAGATCTTGTTAGATCCAAGCGCTTGATACGTTTAATACGCACACGAGGTATGGTCAGAATCCTCGAGCCTTCTCCTTAATTGAATGGAGCTGTTTTATGAACAAATATAACTCCTTTCCATTATTAGTTTTTTACGGACTGTTCTGATTGATCATGTGGACCCCCTTTATTTGTCATGTCGTTATTTATTAAGTAGTCGTGGATTGTAACATCTCTCTCGCTTTGTCGCGTCCATGAATGAACATTTTATCACAATTATTTATTTAATAACTCACAGATTATATTGCTTCAATATATTCTGTACGCGAGATCAGTCCGATAACCAGAAAATAATGTGTCTATCATACAATCAGATTGTCTTGATCCTTGTTAAATGTGTCGCGCGCCTGGTGTTTCAATAATAGCAGTTCTAATAATGATGATGCTAATGATTAACTTTCCGCAAAATCCACATTGGTTCAACTTATTGTTAGCACAACAGCATATTTTATGGTCATTAATGATAGCGGCAATTGTACTTGACATGTTATTCATAGGTCGAACAAGTTCCATTCATTTTTGAAAATATGTCTCAACAAAAATGAAAAGAGGAGGCCGGATGCGACCACCATGCTGCAGGTTGACGAATATAAGACATTGCTGTTTCAATTGTTATTTCTAGCACGAATTCGTCGCCCAGAAAAATCTCAGCATCAGTCTCACTCAGAAATTGCTGCAGTTGAACAAGAATCCCGGACGAGTGCCTCTTGTTCCCAATGATGACGATGAAAACGATAACGATTCGGTATGCAGTTTACTTTATTTTCACCTGTCTCTCGCTTCATTTACCATTTCATTTATTTAATCTTTTATTTTTTGAAGGGTACGATTAAGATGACTCAGGTAACAATTATTGTTGTGTCAATGTGTCTGTGTCGTTGCATGTTTACGTATGATTCTGTATGTGTACGCGCGTTCACGTTATGAGGATTGCATTGGTGACATTTACGGCTTTTGTTCCGAAATATTATTTTAACATTGTCTCTCTTGAGAAATAACCTTTTGTAATCAGGGACGTTATTTCGCCAGAGAATCCCTTACACTCTGATCTCAATAACTAGACAATTGAATTTTAGAATTTAAGTTTAAGTGACCGTTTTCGATGGATCTCTTGAATACAAGTGTATTTTTGTCATGAAAATTAGATGAAATATTTCCCAGTTTATTAGCAACACTCCAGTGAAGAATGCAAACATTATATTCCACGAGATCTGAGTCGTGAAACGAATACTTTTATACCATCGATTCTTCTCGAATGCAGGGATGTAAACCCAAAGTCATCTGTGACCCACTTCCCTTTGTCTTTAGGTTTAAATGTTCGATGTCTGAACGAATCCAAAAGAATGAGCTGGATACCATCTTCAAGAGTGTTTCATCACATCACTTCAGCACTTCTAGATTTTCACATTCTCTTTTAATTTTCCTTCCACTTGTGGCACCTATTTTTTCTTTTTCTGCATCAGAAAAAAAAGAGTATCAGTTGTCCGTCATTATTGTATTTGTTTTCTGGGAATTGCTACAAGAATGACTTGTCAATCGTTCCGGGTCGTCCAACTAATACTTATTTCTCAATCTCACTATTGTCTACAGAATAAATAATTGTCTAAATTTATCGAACGCCCAGACGTGTCTGATGAAATTACTCAATCAATGACCGACCCGGATGTTGAGGTTGGAATGGGCAAACAAATTGAATCGAATCCAAAGGGGTTACATATATGCGTTCTTAACCCATTGTGTACGATTCTGGAGAACGCATATATGGGACCGTGACACTCACGATGTTAATATGATACAAATGTACCGATAAAGAAATAACAGTATTGAATCAATTTTTCCCCTTTTCAAATTTTCATTTACGTGGTGCGCTCAATAAGTAGTGACCCTAACATAAAAATAATGATCCGATTCCAATGAAATTTATTTTTCATAACAAGCAAGTTATAAAGGTATCATTTCTCAAAGAAATCTCCATTCACACCAACACATTTTTTCCAGCGCACAAAAAGGTCCAGAAAAGCTTTTTCAAAGAATTTCGGTGGCTGTTGAGCCAAGAAATTTGAGACTGCAT
>MQRK01214643.1:0-12023 GCA_001938485.1 Girardia tigrina
TGGTTTGTGTAAAAAGAAAGTGCAAAAGTTCCTCGAAAATATTTGTTTAAAAAAACTCAAATTGTGGTAGAAATAAAGTTTTATGTTAATGACAACGTCTTTTGATCAAGAACCCAATAATATTTATCAAGCAACATCAAATAAACATCAAAACGCTTTTGTTTCTGCCTTTTAATTCCAGTCATGTGGAATCCATTTATCCAAATATTTCCCTTTATCAATTGGAGACAAGTCATTCAATATTGATTACTTTGTAACAACAAAAGTTAGCGATATATCATGAGCACTTTGTGATGGATCCAACTCTACGGTTACCTTTATTGTCTACCTGCGTTACTGAGCGACCGAGAGGCGCTTTGATAGTATCTTTTGACGCTCAAGGCACTCGTTTTTCTTTGCAAAAAGTGTCCAAGGTGCGAATCATCATGCGTTTGGTCTCTGCTCAAATTTCATTTTAAAAATAAGAATGTGATTAATATTTGGTGTGTTGATGTTTTTGTGTTGTGTTTGCATGCTTAAATGTTGTGTGTTGATTTGGAATTGTGTCTCTCCTAATCAGATGGATGATTAATATTTTATTTCTTATAATCTGAAACTAATTTATTCGAATTTAGATTTAATATTCAAATTTTTATTTTTGAAAATTTTTAAATAATTAAGATCAAATTAATGTTTAAAAATGATTATAAAAAGTAATTTTATTTTAGCCAATAAAATTTAAATTAAATATTTTAAATAAAATAATTTTCTTCAAGTTAGTTCAGATTGATATGAGAAGTATTAAACATTGAGTAATGGATTTAAGTGAAAGCAATACTTATGGTCGTCATAGAGATGATCAAAACTATGAATGTAATAAATGTTCTGTCAAATATGTCAGTTCTCTTAACAAAGAAAGCGCAACTTTTTTCGGATAATTACCAAACGTGGCTGTGAGGAATATTTGAATGTTTGATGTTTTGTGTTTGAATGTGTATGTTGATTTGGAAATATGTCTCTCCTACCCAGATAAATGATTAATATTTGAATTCTTATTATCTAAAAATATGTAATGTTTAAATTTATTTTTAATTTCAAATAATTTTAAAATTTTAAATACGTTAATTATTTTTTACAATTTTTAATAAATAAATCAAATTAATATTTTTTAAATAATTCATTATCATTTTAATTATTATCCAATAAGTTTTGAGTAAATATTTTAATAAAATATTTATTTCTCCATTTGTTAAAAAAATAAGAAGAATTAATTCATTAATCAATTTAGTTTAGAATGCAATCGTACGAAAGCTTTACAAAGATTGCCTTAAGGACAATCAAAATTGTTGTTTAAATAAAAATATGAAAACTCAAATTGGTGTTTTTAATAGTGGTCATGTAAGTTCTTTAAAGCAACACAGGAAATAGTTACATTTTCTTGCTTATACTTGATAATTCTTGATAATGTGGAAATCAAATTGAAGAACAGCGATTGCTGAGAAAGCTGTGCAACAAACCTTCACACAAATTCGCGGTTCAAAATTACAAACATTCAAAATGTCCTTCTCTTCTACTTCGGTCGATCTTAATTGCTGTCGGAATTCTTAATCATTAAAAAGTAGTTCACTTTTGTCATCCATGTCACCTGATTAAGCATAACAGGGTCTCTTGGTGAAGTTTCCATCGTCGGAAGTCTGATATAGTGCAAAATTTTTTTATGGTCTAAGAAAAATGGTTTTGTAATTTTGAAAGAAAAGTGATCTATAATTCTGCAAGCGACTGTTTTAGAAATTAGAATTGTTTTGAGTAAAAAAATTTATGGTTATTTGTAATATGTTCATATTTTCGGATCCCATATATTCTGTTGAGATGCGAAGTAAGACCAAATATTGTGAATCTTTAACAATTAACAGGTATTAGAAATAATATTTTTGTAAAACGTTTTTAAGAGTTATTTGAAATATAATTATAAAATATCAAATTTATAAAGAAAAATCTTTTTTACTCAAGACAAGTTTTTAGTTAGTAATTGAAAACATTACGTTTAGATCGAAAAATCGGCAAGTGGACAATGCGATGATTTTCTATTGGTATCGGAATATAAACTGGAGCATTCGAGCGGCTCTTACACGACTTCTGAGTTTCCAATTAAGGGGTGTAACGCGACCCATTTGAAGTTCATTATAACTGCGGGATATGACCATTTTGCATGCATTCAGAAATTGGCAGTTCACGGGGACACGAATTGATGTTTTGAGTCTTTGTTTTGATATCAATCAATTGTTTTCTTTTGATTTAAATATCTATGCTTAGTAAATTCAAATTAATAATCAATTCACCTGGATATAAATACAAAAATGATGATTGTGTAATCGATTGCATAAAACCACGCTAATCAAAAATTCTCAATAAGCTGGTTGAGACTGCCGATTGAACATTGATTTTAGGGCAACGTGGCATAATTAACAATGTTTCACACGACACTCTCTCCCAATAACTGTCAAAATGCTCACACAGAATTTTGAAATTATCAAAATTAACATCACATTTACATTTTATCCTATGTTCTGCAATATTACTCTTACTCTCTTTTCGACCATGTTCTTGAATTCGTTTACAGAGATGACGCGCAGTCTCTCCAATGTATGTGGCATCGCACCATTACATTTATATTTACAAACAATATCAGAACAAAGTGTTAAAGGTTTAACTGATTTATTATTGAATATATTTTGAGTTTTGTGAAATCGTGATACAATTTTTCAAATATAATTCATTGTTAACAACACATTTTTAATGTTTTTAATCAAGAAAAAGTGGATAAGGAACTTAAGTGTAGATAGTTCTATAAATCAGATTATAGTTTCTCTTGATTGTTTTCACAAAGAAAAATAATTGAAATTAGGTTTTAATAATATCTAAATATTGTTTAAATATACCTTATTTTAAAAGATTAATTTTACCCAGAGTTGCATCGGCCCGTCCCAGTCGTGGGACGGGGCTTAATATATAAACCATCTGGCCCCATCAAAGAAATCAAAGGAGCACTGGTCTGCCCCGGCCGTAGCAAAAAATATCAGAGGTGCAGCGGCCTGCAACTGCCACATGGTTGGGTTTAATATTTGAAAAATTGGACCCCAGCACTATCCCGATCCAAGTAAAAAAATACGAAAGTTTCTTTTACACCTTTTTAAAGTTATAAATTCAAAAGTATAGTTTTTTAAATAAAAAATAACTTAAAACTTATGACCATGTAAAAAACAATTGAAACACGGTGTATTATTTTGAAACTGAGTAATTTGCATTAAAGATTTGGTAAAATTTTCTACCAGAAAAGATTTAGAACAACTATTCTGATATACCAGAAATATTCTAGGTGAATCTTTTCAGTTACATCTCCTATTCAATTCGTCCACAATTTCTCCACCAAAAGAATCCTTCATGTTTTAAAGGCATACCAACTTCATCCATATTCATTTCTCTTTTCATTCATCTTATTACAATAATTTGATTTTGTATTCATTCCTATCGCATTTTAATTGATTCAAGTATGGGCAAAATGTGAGTTCTCTCTCACCTCCGGGGATGGATGGGGAACACGTGCACTTTCGATCGGCACTTTGTCACGATAACCATGGCAATGGGTGCCGTTACCATGACAAAAGTGAAAATCGATCACTGCACAGTGTCAAAATATGATAATCGATAATAAACATTTGCCTATCGATACGGCGCAGTGTACTGCACAATTTTTCAAAGAGGAAATTTTTTAGGTTAGTCTAATGTATCAGATGGGGAAACCGATTTTATGTTAAGTTTTTGGAAAATTTTGAAAGGGATTTGGATAATTGATATATGAGTTAAATTCTTTGGAAATTTCTAAAAAATGATCCTGTTTTTAAAAAATACAAATTATCTTTTTGAGTTGTTTTGAGATCTTTGATTTTCAAAAGAGAAAAGCAATGTGGTCTTTTGTTGGTGTTTATTATTCACATCTAACTTACCAAACGTTCTAATTTTGAAGTTATCAATAGAACCATCACATTTATATTTTTGTCCTATGTTCTACAACATAGAACTCTTACTCTTTCAGTCATGTTTTTCAACTCGTTTATAGAGCTTACAGCAAGAAATTCTAATGTTAAGCATTGTTAATTTTCAACCGGTAGTCTCAAGCAGCTTATAAATAATTTTATTACATAATACCACGTTATTGATTACGTAATAATTATTCGGAAAGCTCGGTAGTTTGATATCTTCGGGTTCGAATTTTTCATTGCTTTTTTATCAGAGGCCTGCATGCAGATTCACGTTCATAAGGAGATGTGGCGTTACCGATCTTGTATCATTAATACAAGAAGTACGTTTTAACTAGTATGGGCTGTGATTTAAACATCGCACCAACTAAAATGACCGAAATTTTCAAATGATTCTGAACTCTGACACCAGGAGGCGTGAAAATACTGACTCTTATATTGATGATATATACGTAAATGAAAGTTTAAGTTCTGTTAAAGAAGTAGAAAAATGTTCAATAAATTTGGTCTAAAATGTAGGAATCCAGAAAATCTATCTCAAGCCAATGATGTTCGAGTTTTTAAAATGAAAGTCTTTAAGGGCCAACATATGGTGAGATGGAAGAGGAACAATCAGGTCAGGGATGAGCTGGATGCAAAATCAATTTCGCGTCGTGAATTATATTTGTTACGCGGACAATTAGTTGGAATACATCCGGTAGATAGTTGACTACGCCCGTCATGTTCACATTTTAAATGATTTACTGAGGGAAGGGGGGATGAAAAGATAGGCAAAGAATTACTCGAGAAAATTAAATGGATTTTAAAGGCGGTGAGGGAGAATGATCCTTGTAGAGGTTTATATTGCATTGATGACTACAGGTAAGGTATTATATGGTGCGACGCAAGTTCAATAGCAATTGGTGGGCGTTAGAAGTCAAGGGGAATATAATCGCGGACGTATTATGGTTGAGAAAAACTGATGATTCAAGACTATCAATGTAGCAGAACTAAAAGCAGTTGTAAAAGGTTTTAATTTATATGTGAAATGGGGTTTAAGGAGCGTGATAGTAAAATCGCATAATAAGTCAGTAGTTTCCTGAGCAAGTGCAACAATCTCAGATCGCAAAAAAATAAATACCAAAGCTTCCTGTGAGCTTTTAATAAAACGAAGATTGTCGAAGATCAAGTAGCTGTGTCAGGAGTATAAGATCGAGTTGAAAATTGAGTATGTAAACAGCGAAGATAACAAGGTTGACAAGAATCCCAAAGCAATTAAAATGAAGCAATTGTTTTTTATCGGTAAGGGAGCATCCATTAAGGACGTCCTATAAAAAATAAGCATATTTTGACCCCTCCCCCCTCTGTCCCTTTATGTCCCTTTTTATGAGACACCCCCCGGGGGACATCCCCCCGAAAACAGATTTCCCTTATATTCAGAAGAATGTATAGAACATTGAATTTCTAGCTTTAAAGATAAGCTTGTATATAATTTTATTTTGGCTGTAATTTAAGTCACATATTAAAAATTAGAATTCAGATAACAAGGGTTTTGAGTATTACATCAATCTCTAACATAAAATCTTACAAAAATGACAAGATAAACGATAGCTGAAATTTAACTTTAGATTTTAATGAAAGGCGCTGCTGGGGGATGTCCCCTTAACAATTGGACCCCCTCCCTATTGTCCCCAAATGTCCCCCTTGTGGTGAACCCCTCCCCCCATAGAAGGGGACATCCTTAATGGATGCTCCCTAACGGAAGATCTACTCAAGCTTCAGTAACTTCATAATAAGTGTTTTTTAAGTGCCAACAGAATGCGATATAACAATCAAAAGAATTGCGTCCAGATCAAATATCAGCATCTTGGAAGCCTTATTGTTGGGTAATAACACGCCATCTGATGGACAGGAAACACCAAGCGAGGAATCTGTATCCCTGCAAGACAATCAAGAACAAGAGGAACAATTGAACAATCGACCTTGTAGAGAAAGGCGAAGACCAACTTATTTACATTCTGGATTCAGATTCTTCTGTGGACGAATCTGGTAGGAGTGTTGGATATTAGATATCTTAATTATTTATAATATTTAATATATGTTTTGTGATCGATATTTTGTTTAAATATTAACGAAAATAAACTTTTCACATGTCATATTGAATCTTACAACTAGTTAATTTAAATTTACCATAAGCCTTTTATTTAAAAAATTATTTCTTGAAATATTATAAAGTTTAATCCATTATTTTTTTATTTTAAAATTCTTATATCAAAACTTTTATTGAAATGTATCGATTGTTATAACTGTAAACATTTTAAATTTTTGAATAAGTATTTAATTTTTGATGGTTTTCTTTATAATATCATTTTTAATTTTAAAACATTTGTATTTATTTACTTTTTTTAAACCTTTCAAATTAAAAAAATAATAAACTATTTTGAAGAAATGCAAATTTAAACTAACTCCTCATACAACTAATTAAACATTTTATTGAAACTAAATCATCCCCCTAGACGGCACTTACTTTCAATCTTAATAAAAAATAGTTTTAAACGGAACCCGGAAGGTTTCGGATTTGTTCACTGGTGAAACACTGTTGAAAGGATCTGATGAACTTGATCTGGTACGACACGAACCATTTCCTGGTGTCAGAAGAAGGTTGGTAAAGGTGGTTCGTGTCAAAAATAATATCTTGGTTTTTAGCGCAATTTCTATACTGGCAATTGCGATTATTAATTGGCTATTTCTGTGTGGATGGATGTGTGTCCGCAGCTTTAAGTCGTATCTCCTCCTCAACGAAGCAATATCGAGGGCTAGTTCCAAAAGCAAATATGTTAAGCAAGTTTGGAGGATGATTGTGGGCCAAAAGAATTCCCGGAATTCCTTCATGGATTTCCCGGAAAAACCAAAAAACCTCGAAAAAATGCAGTTTTTGGCCTATATCTCGGCAACCAGACCACTTAGCGACTTGAAACATTTACCAATCGATTCCTGCAATAATTTAGAACAATATTGCCGAAAAAAAACGTTTTAATATTTGGTGCACCGAATAACATAAGGAAATTGCGCTTAAATTGTCACTAGACTTTTTATTAACTTGTTTTAAATAGATCAAAGAGGAAAAAAATAATTTAAAAAAAGAGTAAAAAACCAACATATATACAGTCAGGTGCAAAAGCTTGTGAGATCTTGTTTCTATACTGCTTTTTGTTGTTGCACTACATGTGTTGCGGTTGAAAACACATTTACATTACACATTTATGCATGTAGTTATATAATTATACGCAAAGAAGAAAAGAAACGAAACGCTGTTTAATAAATTTATTGAATTGCCATACGACAATATCTGAAATCACATGAGGTCACAGATCGAGTTCGAGGTTCTGAGATTACACCTAACACCCCTGTGATCCGATAGAGCGTTGTGGGCATCGTGTTGGGCTGAAAACAATCACATAAATGAACAAAACATATAAACTCGCGCCAAAGCTTACCCCGTGGCCGAAATTGAGCAGCAGACCTTCCTCGTATTGACTTAGATTAGGGCCATCGAAGAAGAGAGGTCGCATTCATATATGACGTTTAGATAAGAAGAGAAGAGCCCTGAAAGAAATACAAAAATTAAATTAATTATAAATATTAATTAAACACTTACATGAATCAGTCAAAAATCCAGAAAATCATCGCGCGATTATTCACGATGAATAATCGGTGAATCACGAGCCACATGACGCTAGCAACCTGCGAGACATGATTAGAGAAATTCTATAATAATTCAAAAAATTACTTCAAAAATCGTGGACACACAGACACGTGCACCCCGACAATGCCAGTAACGAACCAACTGCGTTTGAGAAAATCACTGAAATCATCGCTGGAAGCTCGCGATTGGACTGAATGCAACAACCAAATGTCCCACCTGCAGTATGAAATGATCAGTATTTCCGCAACCGAATGAGAACATTATGAAAGAGATTAAGAGAACATTTTACGTTTTAGACATATATTGCGACAACATAATTTAGAGCATTCTGAGAGAGATTAAGAGAACATAAGTATAACAGTGAAGAGTACAACACAACAGAACCAAAGGTAGACGATAACCATAGCGAAACGATAAACAAGAGGCAATAAACCGAACAATTTTGAGAACCAACGAAACGCAAGCGACAATCAAGCCCTACAGTTCGGATCCGACTCCTACGAACTACTTGTGAGAATCCTATTTGCTACAATAATCAGCGAGGAAAAGATCTGCAGACGTTTCGAGAACAATCCTCCGGATACTAAATATATTGTAATTTATTTTGTTGATAATTCACGTTTTGATTAATCTGAATATATGTATGTTATAAATATTGATTTCTTGATAATTAATAATAACTAACCTTGAATATCAGTTTATTTTGTTAGCCTAGGAAGAGAGTTATGTTTTACCGTCGTCTCCGTCGTAGTCCAATGAATTTAGTGATCCAATATTGAAACGCTTTCCCATATTATTACACGAGAGAGCACGAGGAAACTACACCTGTTCTCGTTTGAAAATGTCAGGAAAGCATTTGGTTATATTCCTGTAAAGAACTTAATATGCAATAATTGAATAAAAATAACCTAACCATTCAAAATTGATTTGACAGTCATTTGAATAAGGCTCGGACCAAGTTACTAAGTCTAAAATATATGTAAATAAATAGGTTACAAAAAAAAGTGGTATGCAAACTCAATACAAACACACTAGACACACACACAAGAACCATACATACCAACAAACACACCTTCTTTATAAGAATTATTATATATTCATAATCATTATTATATATACATTTTAAAAATTTAAATTTTAAAATCGATTTGTAAAATTATGAATCCAGTCTACTCTGACATAAGTAGCGCAAGCTCGGAAACCGAAAGTTGTCGCGAAATAAGGTAAATAAAATGTTTTTAGATAATATTAGGTTGGTCGAAAAATAATTGCGGTTTTTTAGCTTTATTTATAGAATTTTCATGATTTAGAAATAACATAATGATCAAAAGAACATTGAGTTGATGTATAAATGAGAAATTTATCATTCTTAGTTTAATCTGAAATTGAGGGCTGAAACGTCAAAATTAATAACAATATATTATGATTAATGTTTTTAAATGTTACTTATTTATTATTAGGTTGGTCGAAAAATAATGGCGGTTTTTGAGCTTTATACTTTGTTTATCTACTTTGATATGTATATAAGTTTAAAAGTGTTAGATATTATTTGAAATCTTATGCCTAGCTGTATATTCCTATAGCCATTATTAACATATTGCTGTTATCTTTTAGAATATTTACGGTGCTAAATTAATAATGGAAAAATTAAAATTCGAGCAATTTTCTTGTACAAATTAAAACTGGATCGTAAAGCAGCAGAAACGGCTCGCAATATTAATAAAGCGTTTGGCAAGGGAACAACTTCTGAGCGCACAGTGCAACGATCTGTTCACCCCCCTTATTTTTTGAGAAAAAGATCAAATTTTTAACAAAACATTTATTGCGTTGAACTTAAATACTTAGTTGAATGTCCTTCCATGTCCTTTATCATTTTTAATCGCCTAGGCATGGATTCAACAAGACTTTTACAATAGTATTTTGATAGTTCGTACCATATTTTTTAACAGCCACCCACAGCTCTTCTGACAATATGCACCTTATCGTCTGTAATTTCCTTTTTAAAAGTCCCCATACATTTTCGATAGGATTTGCGTCTGGTGAATTGCCTGGCCATGGTAAAAGGTCGACTTCCTTCTTTTTTAAGAAATTAAATATCGACAGTGCACGGTGTGGTGGTGCAAGATCTTGCTGAAAAATGAATTATTGTTTTGGAAATACTGATCATTCACTTCTCCTGTTTTTAAATACTTCGCCCATATTTTTTGCATTCCGCGTTTTGAATTATTTATATTATATCTTGGAAATAGTTCGACCTTTATTTTCAATTCAATGCACTTCCTGCATTTTTAAGCGCAACAATCATTCCACGCTCAAATTCACTAAATACTCTTGACATTTAATTTATCTAAAATTTAAAAAAATAAGTCATTAATGAAAATTTTATATATTTAACATATAAATTCAAATGCGTAGCATAAAAAAACTATATATAAACAAATATTCAAAATTAATATGACGTCAAATATTTAGTTAAAAAATAAGTAATAAATAAGTAAATAATAAATAAGTAATTATGAGGGAGTGAACAGACTTATGAATCACACTGTATAGATAATTATTTCAATGTTGAACACCATTAAGTTTCGCAAAGTTCAAATGTATCTATGAAATTTTCATTTTGCCTAATAATTTCAAATTTTTTAATTCGAAAATTTTTAAAAAGTTAAATAATTCTAAAAGTTTTAAAATTTAAAAAAGTTAAAAATGATTTTTAAAAAAAACAAACAAAAATTAAATACTTATATAAAACCCTAAAAAATGTTTACATAAATAACAATTGACATATTTTAATAGTAAAATAATTAATAAAAATTTAAAAATAAGAATTTTAAACTAAATAATAAACGGGTTAAAATTTATAATATTTTTAAGAAATAATATTTTCAATAAAGTGCTTTTTATAAATTGAAATTTTATAGTTTCATGATAAAAATTTATAAATGTAATTTAAAAGTAAATTTTATAATGTAAATTTTAAAAATTAAATTGAGAGAAAAATTTAATAATCGGAATTCGGAACAAATGATTAAACTAACGAAAATTGTGTTTATATATGTACAGTAATGTCCTTAATAAAGTTTTGAGATAAATATGAATTCTGATATTACATGTATCGATAAAAACAACAATTGTCAATACATTTTTTAAAATCCTGAAAGGCAATTAATATTTTTCCTGGTTTAAAAGGATTTCTATCATGTATTTCAAACTTTGATGGTGTTCATTATTAATTTGAAATAAAGGTATCGAAATTTTTCGATTTAAATGTCAATTTATTTTTAATTTATTAAGCATTTTCTAACATGTTCATTATTTTAATTCAAGTTATTAAAAATTATATCAAATTTATGCTATATTTATAAAAAAGGAAAAAATCAAATCGTATCAAAGTAAAGTTCTAAAATTTTATGATTAGAAATATTATATAAAAATGTTAGCAATTTTATAAGGAAACGAGATTATAAATTTATTAAACGAAAATTTCAAATTCCAAAAATGCTTTTTGAAGCGGAAATTAATCGATTTGACCGAACATTTGCCAGTTTTAGGGAAAATATATAAATAAATTAAATAATTAAGTAAAAGTAAATCAAATAAATAAAATTAAAGTAATTAAATAAATTAAAGTAAAAATTAAATTAAATTAGCAATTAATTAAATACAATAAATTAAGTCAAATATATCAGAAAAAATAAATGTGTCACAAGTATTTATTTAAATCCAAACTCTGCATCGACAAACAACCGATTAAAACAAATGAATTAATAATTAATCACAATTAATAACACGCCCCCATGCCTTCAAGGCACACAAGCATACGCTGCTCGAGCAAAGAGGCACTTTGTCGTCACTGAGAATCTGAGTGCTAGCACAGACAAAGTCGTTGAGTCGAATCGGTGGACGCAGTGTGCGAATAGGCCGTTCTTCAGCTTTCGGATCTTGTTGATTGTTCGTTTCTGTATACTCCGCTCCCTCGTCGTTCTCCCATTCGATCTTCGCCACTCTCGTCGAGTCGGTTGTATTACTTTCCTGATTGCCGATTCCTATTCATTTTGTAGATATTGGGGTTGCACGCCTCACGTGACTGATGTGGTATGGCATTCCATTGACTTCGATGCGATTCAGCTGGAGTTGTTTGATAACAGTTGCCTGTGCCCACTTCGTAGTACAGTTGAACGGCGGTGCTGGTTTAACAAATAATTCGTCTCCTACTGTCAGATTGTCGTTCTTCAATTCTTTCTGTGGATGAGGTTGCATTAACGAGAAATCTTTCGACAGAAGCAATCTCCGTTTTTGCGCAAACACCGTTGATGCTGGAA
>MQRK01214651.1:6047-22203 GCA_001938485.1 Girardia tigrina
AAATTAATTTAAAATTGTTGGGTATACAATTAAATCTCGTATTATTCTTTATTTATATTCAACTACTAATCTGACTCCAAATAAACAAAAGGTTTCTTCCAACAATAATATATGAAGAAGAATACTTTAAATTTTAAAGCATATTTTAAAAGTATATTTTGAGGTTTATTTTTAGAATATATTTTAAAGTAAAAGTAAATATTAAAACAGAAATGTTTAGATTTTTAAATTAATAAAAGTATTAAATTTAAAAGATTTAAAATCATATTAAATTTAAAGTAGTTGGTAAATTAAATAGTTTGGAAAACAAATTAAATATATTATCTTAAGAATAGTTAACAAAATTAAATAAAGTTTTAGAAAGTAAATACTGTAGGAAGAAAAATAAATATTATTATAAATATTAAAATTAACGAAGTTTAATAATATGTTCATTTAAAAGAAAATACGATATTTAAGAAAAATACAAAACTAAATACGAAGTTAATATATAAACTATTTCAAAATAAAGTTTTTGAGAGAGAATTTGGAACTATAATTTTAGGATTCAAAGGTCTTATATGTCACTTTTTGTTTGGTTAATGAGAACTTATATTTTTAGATATAAATAAAAAAGTTTTTAAATGATTTTTAATATTATTCGAATTTGTTTTGGTTTATTGTGAGTATGTTTTTACTACATCATCATTAGTTTCATTTTTTTCAATTTCAATGTTTTAAAAAAAGTTTCAATTTTTTATTTTTAATAAATGATTATTTAATTTTACGGAAACTTACATTTTTAAATTAAGGTTAAAAAAATAATATTTTTAATTTTTTGTGATAAATTTGAATTAGTTTTGAATAATAATGATGGCTTACGCGCATTCACAAAAAGAATTGATCAAATATATGAAGAATGTATTTGTGGGATGAATTTCCGAGAAAAAGAAATATGAACGACGTAGAGGGAAAATAGGAGGTCGACATCAATCGATAATTTTTCCAATAATCTTGATTACCATAGCAACGGTACCGTAACCATGGCAACAGACCACGGTAACCAATTAAATTGCTCAATTAATATGGAAATCTGTACAATAATCAATGAAAACGTGCAAGTAGCCATGGTAAAATGTAGTTATGTGTTACCGACCTCCATCCCCCTAGGGGGGCTCGAAATCTCATAACGTGGCGAGGGGTTACCAGTTACCATAGTAACGGATGTAGATCAGCAAACATGGAGAGACCGTTTCCAAGGTCGCGGTTACCACAGCAACGTTTCCGGTTCACTTGGAAACGCTTCTTATTGGTCCCATGTACGCTAGAAACGTTTCTCATTGGTTCCAGGTTCCTTAGCAACGGTTTTGGTACCCTTAACAACAATAACCAATGGGTCGTTTTCATTAATAACGGATACAGTGAATCATGGTAATGGTAACTGTATTCATCACAACCGTAGAAAAAAGAGCTAATCGATTGCTGCACAGTGCAAAAATATGTTTATCTATATTTTTTAAGTTTCAATCGATAGTGAAAATTTTGCTTAGCAATTTTTATGTGCTAGGACAGTGCGTTTCTACGCTGCACATGTACAAAGTGCAAAAATCAATACATAAAAATTTTTAAAAGTACTAGTGTCAAATATCGATATCATGTGTTTGATGTAGATTTTGATTCTCTATTTTAATGTGCAATTAGAATTTTCATATATTAATTACTTTTTTCTATAATTAACATAATATGCAAATTCACTCAAAATGCATATCGATTTTAAAGACACAAGAAAGCAGAATATAAAAAATTAGCTGATGCACTTGAATATGATGCACCCATATACATACACTCAGATTCCACATCAACATTTTCGAAACAGTGCTGAAAAAATCGATTTTTTTCGTATATTTCTAAAATTACAACTACCTAAGTTTACAATCTAAGGTTAAAACCGCCTTGATTCACAGTATTCGTTGCTAATGAAAACGGTTCCTTCGTTACCGTTCCTAAAGCGATCGAAACCATTGCTAAGGAACCAGAAACCAATGAGAAACGTTTCTAGGGTGTATGGGACCCATCAGAAGCGTTTCCAAGTGAACCGGAACCGTTGCTAAGGTGATGAGAACCGTTACTAGGGCAATGTGAACTGTTGCTATGGTAACCACGACCTTGGAAACGGACTCTCCATGTTTGCTGACCTACATCCGCTGCTATGGTAACTGGTAACCCCTCGCCACGTTATGAGATTTCGACCTCCTTCTGGGGGAAGGGAGGTCGCTACGACATAAATACCTTTTACCATGGCTACAGGCACGTTTTCATTGGTTATTGTACAGATTTCCATAGTAATTGAGCAATTTAATTGATTACCATGGTCTGTTGCCATGGTAATCAAGATTATTGGTAAAATTATCGATTGATGTCGAACCCATATTTTCCCCCTACTGAAAGAGCTGATGAACGAATTTCCGAAATAGTTCAAGATTTTAAGAATCGTACAATATTAGAATTTTTTAGAAGAATTGTAAACAATTTTAGTATGGATTAAATAAATATTTTATAAAACGAACTCAGTTTTTCATAATTTTACAATTTAATTTATTTTTTCTTATATTTAACATCATTTTTAATAATATATTTTATATTGTTTTGAGGAGTACTTTTAAATATGATTTCGTATTTCAATATTGAATATTGTATGTCTTTTTTTATATTTTTATTTATTTGTTATTTCGGGCATTTTTTATGGATTATTAAAACATTGGAAAAGTTTTAATACTTTTGTATGTTGATTTATAAGTTTTATTTATTTATTTAATTATCTTTATTAATTATCATTTATATTTTCAGAAAACTGAAAATAATATATGATTTTACTATACTTTCTAAACTTTTCAGATTTTTCTATAATGTAAATAAAAATAAACTAACTTAAACGATATTTAAATTAATAAATTTTAAATTAAATGATCATTTATTAAAATTAAAAATATCAGTTTCTATATATCATAACCAAACAAAAACTAATAAAATGATTTTTAATTATAAGAAAATATTATTTGCGTTCAAAAATCCCGCGATAAAATGTCCCTGTGTCCGAACGTTCTGCTTCGACAATAGGTATAACAATAGAGTAAAAATATCGTTTTCCCGAACCACAAATTATAGCGGTTAATGATTAGTTTGCGAGAATGGAAATGATCAATTTTAGTGTATTTTTTATTAATATCTAAGAATTATGAAAAAAAGTCATTTTATTTAATTTGGTATCTGCCATTCATCTCTCCACCATCTTTGATACTGACCATCGAAAAGCAAGAAACTAAAATCGGATGATATAATTTCCACAAGCATCAATAACCGTAATCCAACATTTCAAAAATTAATAGAATAAGTGAAATTTCCATTCACTTATCCCCCGCCATATTGTTATTTTGTTGGACACGTAGAATTTTGATACACTTATATTATCAATGTACACAATTTATGAAATCATCCTGGTGATTATATTAGGTTGATGCAAAAGAAATGCCGTTTTTAACCGTCAACTTTAAATGAACATAACTTTCTTTAGAATTAACTTTATTAGTCAAAATGAAAACCATTACATTGAACACACAGTTGCCAACGGGTAACAAGTTTTTTTATTCCAGTTTCATAAAATTCTGGAGTTCTGGGGGCAATGAAGTCGTCCAAGGCTTTTTCAGTATCTCCTTGGTTTCTGAAGTATTTTTTGTGAATGAACTGGCTGAAATGTTTGAAAATGTGTTAGTCTGTGGTTGAGGCAAAGTTTCATATCCCAGTTCGTTTAACTTCAGCATGGTCCTTCTTGAAACATGTGAACGAGCACTGTCATGTAGAAGAATTGCCCCCTTTCTATTGAGTAATGCCGACCGTTTTTGTAGTTTTTGGAGCATTTTGTCAATTTGTTGACAATACTTTTCCGCTGTAATTGTTTCGCCTTGTTTTATGATGCTGTAAGGGATTAAACCGGCTGTGCACCACCAAATAGTTACCATGACTTTTTTGATGTAATTTTGGCTTCGGAAAAGGCTTTGAAGTCTCATTGAAATTCAACTATTGAGCTGAAGGTCGCTGGTTGTCTTATAGGATCCAATTTTCATCGCACGTTACAATTCGATCCAGAAACAGGTCGCTTTGATTACGCAAAAGCAGAAAAGAACACACGTTAAAACGACGATATTTTTGATTTTCTTTTAATTCGTGCGGCATTCACTTGTCTAGCTTTATCACTTTTTCGATTTCCTTCAAATGACGAACAACTGTTGATTGGTGAACGTTGCGTTCTTGAGCGACTTCTAGTGAATTTCTATGCGGTTCGGCATTGATTAACTTCTTCAAATGAATTACTTCAACTTGTGATGGTTGACTACCATGTTCTTCATCTTCAAAGCTCTCGTTGCCACTACGAAACTTTGAAAACCAACGTAGTACTGTTCGTAAATTAGTGGTATGTTGTCCAAATACATTGTTAATATTTCGAGCCGTTTCAGTCGCTTTTCGACCTAGTTTGAAATCGTAGAATAAAATTGTTCCCATTTTCTTCTTTTCTAACATTTCTAAAATAAAATAAATACACCTTAAATTAAAAACAGTAAAGTCATACTTGGTATCAAAATATAGAGTAAAGTTTAATCTTTAAAGTAAATTTAAATATGAATCTATTTATTAATGATTTTCTAAATATTTCAAACAAGGAATATTAAATAAATTAAAACCGACATTTCTTTTGCATCAACATAATATAATAATAGAACAACCCTAAAAGCATGGATGTGTTATATGCAAACACTCATCCACATATCCACTAGTTGATTCATTAAATTAAAACTCCTGAATCGCAATCATAATTGTAAAGTACACATCATTGCACAGAAAAACATTTCTAAGTTTTGTAAGGAAATTCTTTTTAAAAGCCAAAATTAAATTTCTGCTCACTTTGCTATTATTTTCTCTTGTGATATTAAACAGCTTCTAGTTGAAACCATCTTTCATTGGTCTTTGATAAAAATCACGATGCTTTAAAAATTTTAACCTAAACGTTTATGTGAATTATTGTTCAAATAAAACAACATGAATGATTGTTACGCTTATGCTTAATTTTATAACAATATTTGATGGTATTTTGAAGCATCGTGGAACAAAAGTGTTGTTGGTAAGGGATAATGCATCTTCGTAAATGTATTAGCCTTCATGAAAAATTTAATTAGAGATAAGTGATGGATAACTGATCGTAAACTATTCATAAACGTAGTCTTAATATTTTTATAATTGGACCTCGATGGTTGGAAAAATAATGAAATATCGCATTACATCTTGACATTAAATCTGATTGCTGAAACTTAATTCTCTTAGAACATTCTACGTAAGGAACGATCAAGGAAAACTGAATTTTAGAATGTGGGAAGATACTCATTTTTGGTAGGACGTTACTCCGGAAAGGATGCATCCCCAATCACTTAATTGTACATAGTCCGTGAGAATCCATACGCTTGATGAACCCGCTCCCACCGGTGATGGGGGCCACAATCAGGTAGTAGGGGAGAAAGGCGACGGCAGGACTGTCGGTCACAATCGACGTATTGTCTGATTCGCCATCGAGCCGGAACCGAGAAGCTGGGCCGTGTGGGGATTGCCCAGGTGTACGAGCTCCGGAGAAGCGCCGCCTGGTCAGACTAGTCGGCCTGGTTGCAACTCAGGCTAACGTCCGTATGTTATGTTGCGGCGCGCAGAAAGCGTGTGCCCCGGCGAGTTCGATTGGACCGATTCACCGCGTGAACGACCGACGAGAGTTCCAGTCTGTGACGATTCTCGTGTCGAAAAACTATCCATCAGTCACGTCGACAAGACAGCAAATTGTAGAACAGTTAATGGAAAGTGCGGATTTCAGAAAAAAAGATAAAACGATTCGTCGTAAACCATTTATTTATCATTTCAAATATCACACCTATTTTTGGTCATTTCATTATTTCAGTTATTTAAACAAAAGTTTTTTACACAATCAATTATAATTTTTAATTTTAATGTTTTTTCTAATGTTGTTATTCAGCTTTTTTATCGAAGGCACTACATCATCTCTATATTGATTATTGAAAAATTTGAATAATTCTTCAATTTTTTGTGATAAAAGTGTTAGTATTAAGCAAGAATTAGATTATATTAGTATTTATAAATATATTTATATATTAAAATCACATATTCTTATTTATAACAAAAGTTCTAAATGCCCCACAAAATGCTAAAAACGAAAACAACAGTGATAAACAAAATAATAATTGTGATTTGTGTAACTGTATTTTTTGTCCATAATAAAATTTTCAATTTGAACTTTTGTTGTTTCTTTATTTAAAATTTGAAGTATGTTATACTCGTTCATGGAAACTACTGTTGATTTGACATTCATCAAATATGCTCGGATGACTGTGTTTATGTCTCCAAATAAATAGACAGTTCCGGTCGACCTCACCTGCTAAAAATTCCCACCAATCGGCTTCAGTTCGTCAAAAGGAATATAACTAATGCATCACAAATATTCATTTCTGTTTCGCCATCTGGTCGAGCACACGGCGCTCAATATTCACAATAATTCAGAATTTATGCAGATCAAAAATCTTTACGATGGAAACAACGACAGAGCCGTGAGCTGATCGAAAGTCCGGAATCTGCAATGGGTGCTGCTGAAAAAAGTGCACGGCAAAGACATGTTACTAATAGATCAGGAAGGCGGCGGCATAACCGACGGCGATTAGCACTGGCTTTGCCGAATTGTAGAGTCGGCCAGTCGAATGCATTAGCTTGTCGCGTTACATTACAGAATCCGATTTAAAACAGAGCAGAGAAATCGTCGCCAATTGATCGGTTTATTTTTATCAAGTCGGTCTCAAATTGTCTATCAGTGTCTGCCTGTTAGTACTCAATGGGATCGAAATGACCAAACGGAACGAGCTACCCACATCATCAGGTGTCCATATCATTTGATTCTGTGTTTCAGTCACCTTTTCAGACACAATGTAGCTGGTGACGATAACACGGAATTATTGACTTGAGTTGTCGTTGCCGGTACGACTTTCAAAGTAGCTGATAGTGTTTATTTATAAAAAAAGTATTATTGAAGAAATTGTGTTCACTTCTCATATACTTGTGTTAGAAGAACCTTTTAATTATTAGAATTGAGTTAAATAAAAATAAAGTTGATTTTAATTTGAATATTCAACAAAATGAATCTGATAGAATGTCAGTGTATCTCATTTTATTAATCTGCAGAATCTTAATAAAATTAATTTATCCTTAATTAACTTTATTTCTTTGATAATTAAATTTATTTTTAAATGTAACAATAATATGTGAAATTTAGAGAAAATCTAACTTGAACTCGCTCATATTTACATGAAACTTATGTTACTGCTAAATTTGACAAAAAATATCTATCTTCTAAAGGAATCATTATTTTTGTAGTAAATACAGATGGTAAAGAATCGTTTTCTAGTGAGATGAAGTTTTTTTCTTATAGGGAATTTATTGACTACCAAATAATCAAGAAATATTTCTTCGTTTCAAGTTTGTCCTACGTGGGACGCTTGATAACGCATTTCAGCAGAACGCAACATAACAGAAATCTAAAAGTCTTGAAGAGAACTAACACGAAAATTGTGGAAAGAAGCTTTTCATATGATTCTTTATTCTGAAAGTTTATGAATGGTCAACAAACAGAGCTTTAAAAACCTGAAATCATTTTCTTTAAAGAAGTAAAAAGTTTGGTTATGTCTTCGTATTTTTCTGTAAAATTTTTAATTAGCACAAGGAAACCTTATATTACATCGAATTACTTTGAGTTGAATATTTTTCGTATCAAAAACATAACACAGTAAGTAGAAAAAACAGAATCTCAAAAGAGAGTAGTGAAAACTTATGAATTTGATTTAGGGGAAATGTTTCCCAATTAACACCGGACTTGTTCTCGCAAAATCTAATTAATATTAGCTATGATATGTTCGACCGAGACAATTTTCTGAACAAAACACAATCTGATTTATCAGTTGGATTTTTTAGATTATATTTATTGAAAGAAAAATATTTCTGAAAAATTAACTTATTTTACGTATATAAAATTAGAAAATATTTCTTTTTGTATATTTATTTGGCTTTTATTATTTATTTTTTATAAGTATTAAAAAGCAATGATTATACTTCTTATATAAAAAATATATTAATTTAATACATATTATTTATTTATTAGTAACTCATATGAATATTTATAAATTTATATTTTCCATTTATTTCCGTCATTTATTTTGTTTATAGCCGAAATCGATAAAAAACAGATTACATTTGAACTCTTAGCAGCCATAGGGAAAGGTTGTTATTATGAAGCTAGTGAAGAATAGGACCAACTCGTAAAGTGTCACTGCAGAAGTTGTAGTGCTCGCTTTATAAATCATATTTTATAAAACATATTTTTTTGCTCATCAATTGATCGTTTCGAATAGTCGGGTTTTTGACAAATTTTATATTCAATGTTTTTTCAAACAATCGAAAATATCGAAAAACAATTTGTGGAAAAATTCTTTATTATTAAAAATTTTAGATAAATTTCAATTTCGTTGTTTTACTCGACAAAGAAATTACACAAATTCAAATCTTTAATTAAAAAAAATATCGCCAATTTCTCCTTGTTATTTTCTTTTTTTCTGATAATTTGATCAATGTCTGATGTTCTTCATCCAAATTACCAACTGGAAACCCGTTATCCATTCCAAACTCTGTCCGAAAAATTGATCAACAAAGAGCATCTTTATACCATTCCAATCGATAATATCAACTTTGGAATTATCAATAAAATCGAAACTCAATTTAATTACTTGCAAAATATCTCCAAATTTGAGGAAAATATTTTCAAGATGAAAATCTCTCAATTCTGTCTCAAGTTCTTCTATCGATTGAAGAGCGATTATCGCGATATTTATACGAAATTAATAATACAGCACTGAAGTGCCTCCTGGAAATTCAGTCTGATAGCGTTATGAATTTGATAAATCCAAATTTTGTTTGACAGTTTAGGTTTTATGTCTTTACATTTACATTTAATTTCTACCTTTCTTCTATTAAATTTTGGATAAAAATCAGTATCATTTATTTCAAGATTTTTTTGTTGCACAGCTATCATACTTCTCATTCATTCATGAAACATGGCCTTTATTATCGATTTTGATACTTTCTTCTTATACTACTTCATCCATACCGATAATAACGTCTACGATTTTGATTAACTCGCTCTGATTAACTCAACACTTTAATTTTAGTGTAACATTTTAAGATCTGTTTTACACTCTCCAAGTACGGCTACTGCATTTGTATCAACTACCTTAGAAACATTAGATTCGATCATTTTTCTCCACCCAACTCATATGTTATCATATTAACGTTACTACCATTTACCTTTTTTCACCTACATTTGCATGAACACCTTTCTCCGTTTGATAGAATACGTATAATAGTTTAAAGTACTAATATTTTAACACTCGTTGGGGTTCTCTATCCCATTTCCGTATTCTTAAACATTTGTATGTCTTCCTTGATGCACAATTTTTGGCTATTTGAATGAGCATCCAACACGAGAAGCACTTTGGTAAAAAGATTTTGTGATGCCTCTCATTTCCTTTATAGAGTTTTTAATTGAAAATATGTGAATATTTTATAAGAACTACCCTCGATACCTTGTTTATACCGAAACTTCACTTTTCATTCCATCAATTTTAAGAAATTTTAAATGATATAAAAGAATAAAAAAAATGAATGAAAACCTCCAGAATGTTTCTCTTTTGTTTGCAAAAAATGTTTTCGATTGCTTTCTGTTTTGTTTTATCTAATATGAAACATTTTCACTGTCAATTCCATAACTCAGTCATTTACTGAATTTTACAATAACCAGACTCCCAGCAATGTAAGACGAGGAATGCTGATTATCCGTATAAGAGTTGTCTTACTTTTGAAATACCAAGTGTAAATATGTAACCCAAACTTTTTTCCTTCTCTCACATAAGCACAAGCTCCGAATATTTTGAAAGAACTATCAGAGAGTATCTGAACCGTCCATAAACTGTCTGCATCGGTTACAAGGCATCGACCAACTATAATTCATTCAGTAATTTAAATTACGATTACAAATATATCCACAAAAATAAGCGAACCCTATTAAAATATTCGAAATCTGATAAGAATTTTCACTAAACCTTTCTGTGGTTTTGTCCCAGAATTGATAGTATCATTGAGGTAGATGACTTTAACTTCAAGATCAAATACAATTTTCGTTTTTTGTTCTAGTTTTAGTTCGCTTTGTCCGATACTGGATTAACATACGGTAGTTCCAAAACCCCGTGGTTTACCACCTCAGAATAAAAGACAACTTAAACGCTGCTTTCAAAAGTATTTTTTATATTTACACTTTCTATTTTCATCACTGTTTTTATTCACTTTTCAACTGTGTTCCTAAATTGGTTTTCAGACAAAAAGTCGTCAATCCATTATATATGTGACATTGCAATGTATATTTATATTTATCAGAAATAAGTTTATAAAAATTTTGACCGTAATAAAAGAAAGCAACTTATTTCTCATAATTTATTTCGATTAATAAATAATTTCGATTAATTAATTTGGATTTCATTAGTTTTTCCTGACTTTATTTACATATTGTTCATAAATTGCAAAGAGAATTAAGAATAATAATTAAAATGTATTCACAGTCTTTAGTAAAAGTATATTTAATTAGTAAATTGAATTTTCTGTTTTTTTCTTTACCCGGCGTTTATTATTTTTCTCAGTATTTTTTTATGTATCATTTATTAATTAAGATTTTTCAGTTAAATTTTTATAAACAATTAAAAACTTACATTAATAATTTATTGTTGTACAATAATTTTTTAATCAATGTCTATCTAATTTTGTAACTGTATTTTGTATAATTCACAATGATGTGTGTATAATTCACAATGATGTGTGTATAATTCACAATGATGTGTGTATAATTCACAATGATGTGTGTATAATTTGGCAATGATGCTTGTATAATTCACAATGATGTGTGTATAATTTGGCAATGATGCTTGTATAATTCACAATGATGTGTGTATAATTCACAATGATGTGTGTATAGACATGAAAAATGCTGTAGTTAGGCTTTCCAAGTTAAATTAGTGAATAAATCCTAAATTTAAACGATGATTAATATTTCTGGAATTTGAATATTAACTATTGGTTCTTACTCAAAAGACGTTATCATGAACACAAAAATTTCTATAACTATTTGAATTTTTTAAACAAATATTTTTGAGGAACTTTTATACTTTCTTTTTATACAACCAATATAAATAAAAATATGGTTAGTATATTTTTTTACAAATTAAAATTCTATATTCTTTTTAATAAAAAATTATAGTGAATTAAAATTTTGTCACAAAGATTTTGTTGCGTCTTTTATTAATTTTTCAATTTTATGGTACATTTAAATTTACCTGTTTCTCAATTACATTTTCCCAAATAAAATTAAAATCGCATTTTTTATTTAAGTCGATTTAATGGTTTTACAATTAATTTTTAATTCCAATTTTAATTTCCAAAAACAAAATTATAATTACATTTTCCAAAATAAAATTATAACCACATTTTTAATTTACTTTGATTTAAAAGTTACCAAAATTTTTATTACTTTTATTTCGCAAATAAAATATCAAACTTAAATTACTTTTTATTTTATTTCAAATAAATATTTTCATCAAATTTGTAATTAACTTTTTTACTCTATAATAAATCTTTCCATAAATTTTTTAATAACCCTACCGTAAAATTTATTTTATTTCTTACTTAAATTAATTTTTTACATTAAATTTCTGAAAATCTTATTTTAACATATTTATAACAATATTTTACGGAATGTAATTGTTTATTTAATAATTTGATAAGATTCAAAAATTTTATATTTTATGAACGCTCCCAACATTAACTATGGAGGAATCTGTTTTTTGGATATCTCCAACGAAAAATAATAACTTTATTTATTCAAAAAAACCTTAATTTCAATCATAATTTTCATATATATAATATGTAAGATAGGTCACTACATTAACTATAATCTAAGTATACAATTGACACTGATCAAAATTTTTATATTTAACATTATAAAATAAAAAAACGCATGTTCTTTCTTTTTTTTGGGTGATGTCAAAATTGAAAATATATTTTTTTTCAGTTAAAAAATATTTCTAATGAAAATTTTTAACACAAATGAATTCATTCAACCATACAAAATTTAATTTACCTGAATCAATTTTTTTTTCATTTTTTTTGAAATAAGAAGTATAAAAAGAAAATCGAATTGCTCTTTAAAATTAAAAAAATATAAATGTAATTATTTTTTCCAAGAAGCATTTAAAAAAATTTTCATTATTTTTAAAAAAAATAATTAAATTAATTTTTAATTTTAGAAAATCGAAATGAAAACTCTATATACAAGGGATTTGTTGTGATAGTCAATGAAACAAATGAACAACTTCAGACAATGTCTTTTATTATTCAAATAAACGCAATAATGTCATTCAACAATAGTGTATTAATACAACTATCATTTCATACTACTCAAAAATCAAGACAAATGATTACCAATTGACATTTCGATCATTACATCGATGTACATATACATTATAAACATAAAATTATTCGTTTCAATTGTTATATGTTTAATATGAAGGTTAAAATTGAGTGGATTGCATTGAATTTCAGAAATTTTATCTCAAAGATTATCTAAAAATAATTTGGTTGTCATTTGATATATTTATCATATGTCTCCGTTACGTTAAAGTACGGAACGATAGAGTAAACTTATGGTTTTCTCAAACGGCAACAGATAGCTGTCATTGGTTGGTTTGCGAGAATGAAATTGTCCGCGCTTAGTGTCTTTACTATATTTTTAAGAATTATGAAATAAATGTATTTTTATCCAATGATTTATTGGTAAAATGTTTTTTTTTAATTTAAGACCCGTATTTATATGTTAAGTTTCTTGTATGGCGTGGGTTGAACTGATGATGTGATTTTTATCTCGAAAAACGTCGTCTTATTTTTATCTATTTTAATTTTAAATAAATTTTTTAAGATAAATAAGATAACTTTAAATCCTTGTTGTAATAAAAATAAAAAAAATATTCAATTTAATTATTTTAAATTAAAATACTTTGAAAATTATAATGAAAATAAACTTGAAAATCTTTTCTCTACAATTCACACAAAATAATGGTAATCTAATATGTTTAGTTTTTTTAGTCAAAATTTTTGGACAAAAAAATCGTTTGGAGGAAGAAAAGAAATTGATCTAAATATGAGAAAAAAATCATTCTTTTTTTCTAAAACAATTCTCGTAATCCGGAAAAAAAACTTGTAATAATAGCGGCAAATCCATAAAAAAACACAAAATGTCAGCCGATGTCAAACATGTATATCTAAAAACGTCAACAAATCATTTCAACTATAAATACGATGGCGAAGCTCATTTTTCAGTTTCAAATTTTTGTTTATTTTTTACCGTCAAATATGTATTTTTATATTATAATATAAAAAGGAATAAAAATTGAGATTAATGAAATTCCGTTGGGTAAGTATCAATGTTTTGGATTTTATTTTATTTTAATTTATTTGAATTTAATTTGAATTTAATTTAATTTGTTTAATATTAATTAATTTAAATTTAATTTTATTTTAATTCATTTTAATTTATTTTATTTTAATTTATATAACTTACTTTAAAATAATTTTACTTTATTTCTTTTTATTTTATTTATTTATTTTAATTTAATTAAAATGTTAATTTTATATAAAAATATAAATTTATTTACTATTTTCTTTATTATTTTAATATTTTTTATAAACAATTATTTAACATCGTAAATCAAAATATTGATATTTGATATTTTTAGAAAAAAGATTTTCTTGGAATTAAAATTATTATAAAATTTATTTTTGATTTTAAAGTATCAGTTTTTAAAAAAATCTAATTAATTCTTCTTTCAAGGAATGAAATTTAAATTTAATTAACAATCACAAAGTATAAGTAGCAATTAGGCAAATGAAACTGATATTTTTAATTACTAATTTAAATAAAATTGAATATTTAATTTTTTCAATATTTACGTTTGTCAATTTTAATTATATTATTTTTTACTTTAGTCGGTATAGTAACTTGTTCAAAAATATATTTAAGAATAAAATAAGGGTGAACTACAAGTTCTTTTCGATTCTTTTGTCTTTTTATCAATTTTTTTCTATTTAATGAATATATTTTATATGCATTTGTATGCACTGTTTTAAAGGTCAAGAATTCCTCTATCATAATGTCATCTATGTCAGGTGCCAAAGTTTGTGAACGTTTGTTTCCATAATTCTTTTTGTTGTTGCACTGCATGTTTGTGTATGCCTTGTTAAGTATACATAAACCATTTAAATGATTAAATGCATATTTTATTTTTATTACTTTTCAAGTTATAAATTGTCATTATTTATTTTAGAATCATACCTGTCCACGGCAGTTAAATATTTGTATTTTAGTGTGCTTTTGTCAATATAATTGAAGTTGGGTGCAAAAGACAATTTAACAGCAAGCGTTCACAAACTTTTACACATTACTGTATATATTACAATTAGTGATCGATCATTTATTGAATTTTTTCATGTCCTTTTACAAGTCATCTGAAACAAGACTTCAGCGATGTGACATCAACAAAGAACATATGCAAAAATTTTATCATGGAATTTTATTACTTTGTGAAATTGTTTTAAAAATTTTAAGGATGATGAAACTGACCTCTTAGACATGTTGCGTTTACGTCGACTTTAAGTGTGAAGGCTCACAAAATTATGTATCTATCAATATCAATCACGTAAAATGACAACCAGTATATATCCGAATTTTACTTTCCTAAAAATTCATTCACGATGTTAGAAAAGTCAATACATTCAAATAAAACTCAAAGATGGATGAAGACACGCGGAAAATTGCTAAAAAATCAAAACTATTACTGATTTAACCAAAAAATTTATACTTGTCACGAAAAGGAGATATATTTTTGCAAACCTTATATACAAAATCAATTGTAAATCCCGGACAAATGACTGATTCTCAAGGAAGACAGTTTTATGCTCTTTGTTGAATTTCAAAAGCCTAAGTCCCTTTGAGATGAATCAGCATGATTGAAAAATCAATGCATCAAGGCCCTCTAATGCATCCGCACTTAGAAAAACACACTGGTTTGATCTATTGAAAGTGTGCGGTTCTGCAGCAAGACAACGCAAAACCAAACACCACAGGGTGTGGCACGTTAAAACATCGAAAAAAACGTCGAAAAAAATATGATATAAAAACATCGAAATATTAATCAAAATAATAATAAATAAAACCACCATAAAAAATAAAGCAATTCGAAAAAAAATAATAATAAATAAAAAGAAATAAAAAATGATTCATCAGAAAATTGATCTATTAATAATAAATAAAGCCAGCTGTTGCGGAGACCGTGCCTCAATTAACTCATTGCCGTTGAATGGTTCGCTCGAAATGTTTTTTTTACATTGAAGGTTGCAATATTTTTACAAATTTTATTCAAATAAAACTCGAAGATTGTTTTTAAAAACTTATTTCACACATCAAAAATTCACACACAAAAAAATTCACACACAAAAATACACACACCAACACAGATCACAATCATACACACACCCAATCATATCAGATATTTACATTTTCTTTTCTCTTTTGGGCAACGCACTCTTCAATAACACACATTCACAGACATATTTACTCAACAAACATATCGAGTATTTTTTTTTGCACGCAATTGATTCAAATATCTGATGATTACTTTTCACCGAATCGATTTAAATTAAATAAAAACACAGTAACAAAAACCCCGCGTACCACCGATATCGAAATCAATCTCCATTTCATAATACAATATACCTTGTTTTAATATTTTTAGTTTGTTTTCTTTTTATTAGTTCAATTATTTATTTAAAATAAGTTAATTGTTTATTTTTATTATTTTATTTAATTTATCTTAATTTAATCAATGGCAAATTCGGTCTATATATATATATATATATATATATATATATATAT